>BQNB010099118.1:4809-17309 GCA_026074375.1 Tanacetum coccineum
CAAAGTCCACTTATGTGTGTTTTTAGGTTATGGTGTTAGTCAAAAGGGATATCGTTGTTATGATCCGGTCGGTCAAAAGTTGTATACATCTTTGATGATGTCACCCATGAACCTCCACTTGGTTTGATGCCCATTGTGACAGAACCTGTTCCAGAAACAACCTCAAAAACCACTGAAACCACACCAGACACCACACCATAAACCGCACCACAAACCACCACATCTACTGAAACTATTATTGATCCTCCTCAAAGTCGTAGACCAAAGCGTAATTGTAAGTCTACAAAAAGGGATGCCTTTGTTTATTCTTGTTATTCTAATTCTTTTGGTTCTTTTATTGCCTTTGTACATCGTCTTCATGAGCCTGAGTCGTATAGAGAGGTTGTTTGTGATCCACTTTGGCAGGTTGCTATGGCTGAGGAACTCGCTGCATTGCATCAGACTCAGACATGGGACTTGATACCATTAATAGTCGGCAAGAGTGTTATTGGCCCTAGTTAGGTCTACAAGATTAAAACCAAATCTGATGGGTCCATTGAAAGGTATAAGGCTCGTCTTGTTACCAAAGGTTATGCTCAAGAATATGGTAAGGATTATTAAGAGACATTTGATCTAATTGCAAAAATGACAACGGTAAGAACCTTGATTGTCGTTGCTTCTAGTCGTAAATGGAAAATATTTCACTTAGATGTCAAAAATGCTTTTTTGAATGGCGACTTGAATGAAGAAGTTTTTATGACACCACCTCCTAGTGTCTCTCGCAAACCAGGAGAAGTTTGTGTCACACCCCGATAATGGCAAAAACACAAGAATGCAACATAATGATCATCATAACACAAGCTATAATATAGAGAAAACTATAATGCATGAACTTCAAGTGTTACAAAGACCATCAACCTCGAACAACCTCGAGTGATGTCCCAAATCATAACCAAATCTAAAATCCCTTACAAATTCCAAATACCCACACAAGGGTCCAAATCTAAACTTAAACGAAAACTTCCAAATACTAAGAACCAAACAAATAAAAAAGCAAGGCCTCACATGAAAAATCCATACGGGATACTCCTAAGCCTGCTATCACATATCACCAACCTATTCATCTTTCACTTCATCTGAAAAGGATACTCGAAAACGTCAACAATAATGTTGGTGAGCTCGTAGGTTTGACCTTAAACCCAAAAGCTATGCCAATATCTCAAAACAGTGGACAATAGTGCAATATGATAGTGAATATATGAGAATCACCCATGACTTAGCATCCTCGCTAATCATATAAACATGGCCTAGCATACCCGCTAGTCGATCACCCTGCCCTAGTATCCCTGCTAGTTAGATAGCAAATATGTCACTTATGCACCTAAAGGGCCTACTAGCTGGAGCACTATATCATGGCAGGACTACAACCCTTGCCATGCCAGACACAGTACACGCAAGTAAAATCACAACCCTTGCATGCCAAACACAATACATGCAAGTAAAATCATAACACTTGCATGCCAAACACAGTACATGCAAGTAAAATCATAACCCTTGCATGCCAAACACAGTACATCCAAGTAAGATCACGTCACATATATTCACATAGCAATCATAAGCACATAATTGTCCCAAAAACAAAACCACGTTTCGCATAGTTGAAATTCAAAACAGTTCAAAACACATTTGAGTATCATTTCCCCCAACGGAAAAACAGTAGAAAAATAGGGCTATGAGAACTCACCTCAAGCAAGTCTTAAGCAACCAAATCTTAATCACACAAGCAAATGCAACGACGTCCGCACACGACCTAGTCCAGTTAATGTCCCATTTTAATCATTCATTTCCAAAACAGTCTTTACGTTTGATGCATAGAGGTTAGATGCGTTGTACAATTACCCATAACAATTTAGTGGTGTGATGGTTGACGTCTCATCCCAAAAAATCTTATCAATTCGATCTCTCAACGATACATACTTATACTATTTAAAGAAAATAGATAAGTAATATAAGTAAATATTTATAATATATAATTATAAATATATCTCGATAAGTCCATTCGGTACCCTTAGTTACCATAAAAATAGTCTTAATATGGTTGAAAATGAAACGTTTACTCATAAAAAGCATATTAAAGAAGTTTCGAGAAAAAATATATTTTTCGTCTTTGAGTGAATTTATTATATAAATAAAATAGTAAAATAATATTTTATTAATTAAAACCAAAATCATGTTCTTAAGTAAAATTTTCTAAGTATAAACTTTTTGCAAAATTTCAACATGACCCGTACGCTTATATAACATTTTCCAAGGTTTTAAACGTTAATCTCAACACTTTTCACCATTTCGACACTTTTCGACAAAATTACAAAAATCTCAATCTTTAACGTTTACTAAAGCGTTTTTCCCAAAATAACGTTCAATATCACTTCGTAAATATATTTTACTTTCAAAAATCCGTCAAAACTCTTAAAATGACTAAATATCGCTTATGTCCATTAAGGTATTTATAAGTTCAAAATACATTTAAAACCCAAAACTAAGGTCCATTTATATACATAAGCTCATACTAATAAGTAGAAAATAACCCGGACCACAATAAGCCATCAAATAAGCCACGACTTATTTGTGCCTAATGGGCCGTGAGCCCAAGAGCTCCAAAAATCAAGTCCGTAAGCTAAAAAATAAGCTAGTACGCTACGTATAGTATTTGGTTAACACCATAAGCTATAAAAATAATCCACGAACATACGCCATACCACGAAAATAATCAAAATCACTTCATTTGTGATTCTAAAATATGACGTGAGCATATAAGCTCAAAATAAGTCACGAAAAGCCCACAAAATAAGCTATACAAGATATTTTTCAAAATAAGCTATTTAGCAATATATGTTATTCAACCATCACGACCACAATACTAAAACTAACAAAACCTTATCCTTGTTTCATTTTATTTGAACCCCAAACGCACCCTATATGTCTGTTTCGTTTCCAAAAATTAATTTTTATAACGATCAACTTGTACAACTAACATCTATGCATCAATATAAACCCAAAAGGACAAATGAAATTTAAATTTGGAAACTTACAAGAAAATCTTCAAAAATGTAGATTTCGACACAAACCAGACAACCCAAACGTTGTTTAAATGGATATCCGACTATTAGAATCAACCCGGAAGTACTCTATATCACCATGATCTTTATCAAAGTTGAAACATATAAGGGTTTGTTTGGTGGCTTATTTCGAATGCAAGAAGAGAAGGAGAGGAGAGACAAAAATGATTTTTGTGTGTTTTTTGTAACTATGTGTGCTTTTGAAATCAAATGAGACATGTAAGGATGCATGAATGGGATAAGGTCCCTAGAAAAGGGCCTTGTGGTACCAAATTCATCCAAGGCATCCTAGGGGGTCTCGGGAACTTCTTTTCGTGTCGGGATCACTTAAAAGCTCGTAAAACTTAACCGTAAATTATTCCCCAAAGTTAATTAGCATTTTTATTCATCTTAAAAATACTTTTTCATTAACCTAGAGTATTTACATGACATATTTACACTTTAAATCCTTCAAAACTCATTTGGACATTAACGGACGTGTAAGGACTCAACTTTAAGCCTAGCATACAATGCTTTGTCTTTAGTCTTTAGTCGTCCATTTTGACATTCTCCTGTGAATATTGTTGTATGTGATCATTGATTCTGGATTGAGCTTGTTCCTTGGGAACTTGTATTTGACATTCGTGATCTTGAGCTTCTGGAGATATCAACCAAGCATAATCTCTTCGCCTTCCTTGAAACTTTTCATATGGTGAAACTTGCGAATTCTGGACGACATGCTCTTACCATTCTTGATTTGTTTGACTTTGGAAAGCTTTATAATGTTGCCATCTTTTTGAAATTTCTTTAACTTTAACACATTGTCTCTGCAAGAAAGACGTCTTGGTATCAGAGTCTAGCGGAAGTCTTGAAACATGTACTTGTGCGTTCATGATGTCTTTATGTTTGTCGGTCGCGGTATGAGCATGTGTGGCTTGGATCTTGTGAGTCAGCGAGAATCAGGAACCTCCAACACATCTTTAAATAGCCGGAATAAAATAGTTAGCAATAAAGGGTGGGACGAAATATGGCTTTGTCATATCGCCCAGGTTTGGTTTGGAGTAACCTTTAAATCCGTGGAGGTTCAAAACTTGTGATCAGATAGATTCAATTTAAGAAGAATCTTCTTGACAGGATTTTCAGCTGTAGTATTAAATCTTTCTAGTACATAAGTATTAGATTCATCGTACTCAGCATGTTCTCATTATCGAAACATCTCAAAGCAGACATCACGAAAAGAGTAAACCATTGAGTTACTATCTCACCGATTGATATAGAAAATCGATTTAAAAATCAATCGACGTGTCACTTGCTAAAGTGGTTTTGTGACACATCAAGAGTTTTAAGCAATTTAAAATTCTTTAACCGTTGATCCATAACCTGGAAAACAATAGTTTGGAGATTCATAAAGAATCGCACCATTGTTTGCTTTTAGTTTGTCACAAGCTTGATTCATAAGAATCGCACAAGTCATTACAATGGAGCTTGTTTGCATGTTGGCTCAAGCAGAATTTCCATCTTCATTGTGAATACCTAAGTATCACTCGGATGTTCTGGCAAAAATCAGAAGGATCTTGCGTAGGACTCTAATGATATTACTTGATATTCACATTGTGTGAAATAACAAACTAAATTATGACAAGTGTCCTAATGAGATTAATGGATGATCTCTTTTGGCTCTAGACTCAATAATGCACTTTGATTTTAGTGATCGGAGGCTGGAGCTGAGTGTCACCTTTTCAATATCAACTAACTCGGAATGAGAAAATCAATAGAAATGAGTGTAATCTCCGTGAGAAATGAAACAAGAGTCTGTTGAGAGACCTTGAGTGGCTGGGGAGGGTTATGCTTAGCGTCACTGGGTCCATGACTGTCTTCAATGTCGGACAACAACTTCGTGTTTCTGACAGATTATGTATTGATCCGGTTTCTGCCTAAGTGTATGGAGGGCTTCTTTCTTTTCACCCTTTATCTTTACATTTTTTTTTCATTCTTCAACCCCTTCAATGCTTACCGAGACTTCATAACTAACACCTTGTTGGGTTTGTTCCAATGATAGCTCCATCTCAGTCGGCATTATTCCCGATTCTCACTTTTTCTCCTTTTTAATCATACCTAAGGACTTCTACACTAACTAGTGGATATCCCTGGGTAGATCCCTCCAGTTCTGGCTAGATCATAGGATTTGAATACCTATACCTAACCACCTTATAACTCTATAAAATTAAGTACATGGTCGGTCTTTTAGGGTATTCCATCACCATTACTAACCAAAATCATTGAAAAATTCATTCAAAGTGTTTGATATAAATATCAAAAGGTTTACACTTTGAATGCTTTTAATCATCACTAAAAGCTCCCCTTTAACATGTGCATCGTAATCGCTAGTAAATGTAAGGTGTGGAGCTGCATCGGGTCCATTTATAGTTGATTTACTTATGTCAATTTACATTAAGTCTACGGTTAATCACATTTTATCCCCTTATCAATATGTTAAATCCCTTGATATTTGGATATCAATTGATTAACCGTTTCGGGGACAAAATGGATGTATTCTTAGCAGAATGAAACTTATTATTGCTCCCCCTCAACTTTTGAAGGTTTATAAGATGGTGCCGAGTATAATTATTTAAAAGATTTTTGAATTACTTAAAAAATTTGTACTCGAGCACATCTTATTTTTCACCAAAAATCTACACTAGTTATTAACATATTCACAAGTTTATTATATACGAAGATTTGACCTGAATGATGAGAACATCATTGATGAATCATATGGGTTCTTTTGTAGTAAGCAGTAGTCTCCTTCGTAAATCTCCACCACGATCTTTTCCAAGCTCCCCTCATTAATCTCTTTCTTTCAGAGGTTGTCAATCTGGATCTTCTCGGTCCAAGCCATCTTCAGCGTTTGCTTCAACTTTCTTTCCAAGTTATAAAGTCTTTGCATCAAACTTCGAGAGAATAGGAAACAGTTTTCATTGATACATATGTAACTTGAGCTTGTTGTCGGTTGGTGATGTAGTTGTCTTGCTTCCCCCTAAACAGGCAATCTTTTCTGGAGTAGTTTCAGAACTTTCTTGCACAACCGCGTCAAGCAGTTTGATGTAGAAAGCTCAATATTGAAGTACACATTAATTCGAATTCGAAACACCATAAGACAATTAAAGTCCGGATGTCCGCATTTCTCCTTACATGATATTTATGATATAAATTGAAACACAAAAGTCAATTAAGTCCCGAATGTCACAATTATTTCCTCTAAGTAGTCGAAATGAAAACACCTAAGACAACTAAGTCCCAAATGAACTCATTTCTTTCTGCAGAATACTGACTATCTTAATGGATCATCATACTTACTCAAAACCTTGATGCCCCTCTTTGGGTCAACTCTAAATTTACTCTCTTAAAAAAATTAGCTTAGTGGTTACCGTTTTGAGTTAAGCATTTATTGAAATCGTGACCAATATTCTCACGCTTAGAATAAATTTTTACACCCTTACCTCCTAGTATCTTAAATGATGCATACTTGAAATCACAAGATATCTCTACCCCCATGTGGTTGAATTAGTGCACCCGAAAGTTACAAGTTAAACACTGATTTTCTCTGCGGTTATGACATTTGTCTTCCCGGAATGGCCTAAAATCAAAGAGTCCTATGGAATCTTACATGTACTTGTTGTCTTCTAGTGTATCTATTTCTTCACCCTTGCTGGTTCGATACTCGAAATCAGCAAAACCTTAGTACGCACATTACTTGAGGATCGTGTTGAAGAATAATAAGCTTAAATCCTATTCCTGTGAGAATCACTTTAAGGCATTTAAAACTGTAAAAGTATTTCCAAGCATTTCGAAGTTTTTACAAACTATGAGGTGTTGGACAATATTGATCGTCTGGAGTTTAAATCATGAAATCACTAAGTCTCAAAATTGGAAAACAAGTCCATAATGTTTTAAAACACATGACATCTAAAGTTGTGTTAGTTAAAATCCATTAATACCCTTAATTATGATCGTCATTTTTAAATAACTTATATCCGTTTTAAAAATATTTCCGTGACTTATCTGAATGACGTTTTAAAGATTAGTTCATGGAGATTTCTCCCCATCAAAATAATGAACATGTTTTCTATTTAAAGAGTTGTTGTCATGTTTGAGTGGTCATTGTCTTTGAAAATCTTTTTGTGATTACTGAAAATACTGATTCATTATGAAGACAACTTTTTATCAATAAAAATAAGATTTCTCTTATTTTGACAAATAAATGCATTGAAACGTACACTTATTTGATATAGGAAGCACGGGTTGTGATGCAAAGTAATCACAAGCCTTTGCATGGTCATAGAGTAGACCACGCCCGAGTTGAATAAATTCCCGTTGTTAGGAACAACTAGTCTTTTATATGACATGTTTTCCTCAAGTGAAAAAAAGCTGGGTTACTTATCTGAAATAATTAGAAGCCATATGACTTGTTTTGAAATTATTTGAAACTTCTACTCGAACTTCATTTACAGGCTTGTATCATTGTTGAATGACATTTCTAAGACCGTAAATGTTATCGATTTTCAGAAGACATGCCATTTGAAAACGTCTTTTTGTATTTTTCTCATTTTTAATTTTTAATTTTTGTTTTTATAAAGGTTTTATAAAATGAAAATCTTTTTGGCTTTTCTCTGATTTATATTTTTATCTTTTGTTTAATAAAATTTTATATAAAAAGAAAATTATTTTTGGTTTTTCTGAGTTATTATTTAATATTCAGTATGATACAAAGGTTATTCGAATAGGTACCACCAGCTATTCATCAACGTCATCTGCCAATTTTTTCAGAGTCTCCGGCGTAAAACTTCGCATACCCAGCTTGTTGATTAGAAATTTCAAGTCTTCTTGCAGCGCCTTTAGTGCAGATGTCCGCCAATTGATATCTGTATTGACAAGTAAGTCTCGATCACACCATTTTTAACATGCTCTTTGAATGAAGTGAAAACTGATGTCTTTATGCCTTGGATCTGGAATGTTGAACGTTGTTGCAGCATAAGGCAATAGCGCTTTTGTTATCACAGTACATTAGAATTTTATTGAATCCAAAGCCATAGTCGGTAAGTTGTGATCTCATCCAAAGGACTTGAGCACAACAACCGGACAAAGCAATATATTCAGCTTCCGTACTGGATATCGCAGCGCTTTTCTGCCTTTTAGACGACCAGCTCACAAGTCTATCACCCAAAAGTTGTATACTGCCAGATGTGCTACGGCGTGTATCTTGACAACCAGCATGATCCGCATCTGCAAATGCTGTTAGTGCAAAGGAAGAATCCTTCGGATACCAAAGACCCCGATGTACGGTTCCTTTCGATACCGAAGATCCTTTTTACCGTTATTTAAGTGCTTTACGGTAGGACGAGCTTGATACAGGGACAACATGCATTTAGCCAGATTGTCTAGGAAGGTCTACTGGCTTGCATGTAAGATAAAGAGGGTTTTGCCCAATCATACCACGATAGTGTGATGGATCTACAATGTCCCTTCTTTATCTCATCCAGTTTGGACTTCTTCCACCATGGGGAGTATCCACTGTGGTCACAGATTAAAAGCCATAATTTCTTTAGTGATTCAAGAAGATATTTAGATTAGGTTTTGAAGCTGCCTCTAGACTTTGAGAAATCTGTAGTCATAGAAAAAAGGAGATTTTACCTATCATTGGGACTTCTGAATATTGAACACATGATTTTAGCGATTAGATCACAAAGTTCAGGAGTAGATGCAGTACAGATAATATCACTCGATAGTTTGTACAGTCAGTAGTAATTCCCTGCCTTCTACGGAATGAACAGAGTAGGAGATTCCTTAAGCTTTTGAGAAGTTCATTGGGATATCAGGAATGAAGGTACAACATATCATACAACGCGCCCATTGGGAAGCTTGTTTAACTCTTAAAGAGCTTTCTTAAGCTTGTAGACGTAGTTAGGTTTGTATGGATCTACAAATCTGTTCGGTTGGCTAACATAACCTTTCCCGCAGATTACCATCAGAATGCAGTACTTCACACTTCATTTGCTTGATAGACGACCATGTTAAATGTAGCAGCAAATGCTAGAAAAATTCGTATAGCCTCTATCTTGCAACCGGGATGGCGAATGACTGCTTCTAAATCCGATTCCCTCTTCTTGACGATAACCACGAGCGACATCCGTGCCTTGTTTTTCAGTAATACCTCTAATCATCAAGCTTTAACCTTATAGATCACTTAAGGTGATGACAAATGCTTTATAGGAGGAGGAACAAGTTCCCAAACTTTCAGACGTTTCAAATTCATGATAGTTCTTCTTTGGCATAGCTTCTCAATCTTTAACATGCTGAGTTAATGGTCTTTGTGTTCTTAGGTTTCGACTGATGTGAGAAAGGCATCATAGTAACAGAATAAGGCTTGTTCATGAAGTTGTAGTCGTGTGGAAACAGGTCTGATCGATAGGAGCACCCGCTTATATTCTCAAGTGGGTGATCCTTAGTCCATTTGCTATTATGTTCAGAAACTTGGTGATCGAGAGGCACAATTGTATAAATAACATCTGATGATAAGTATTGACCAGATGCAACTTTTGGAATTGGAATACCAAAGTACGGATCATTACCCATATGTGCAACTTCAATATCATGATTATCTTCTTCAGCATCATGAGCAGTAAAAGGAGTTTGAGTTTCTTGTGTTATATGAGAGTTACTTGATGATGTGGCATTCATGATGTCAACTGTTGTTGGGAAGGTGAGCCAGTTGATACGGCATGTTCAGGTGCAACTGCTTCAGGATAGGGCAATGACTTCTGGTGCAAGTAAATCAATAAGGTGAGGTTTTTACAGTGACTCATCAATCATTGGTTGACAACACAAATCCCAAGTCGATCTCGAAGGTGGTACAAATGGTGTTGGAAGAAGGAGGTAGGTTTTGGTACGGTCTGAATGCTTGATACAGGTGTCATTTATGAAGAGCGGGTCCTGAACTGTTGTGCTCAGAAGCCATCGCGGTCAGCTCATCAAAGTAAACATTAATGGTTTTAATTATTCGTCTGGTACGTCTGTTATAAATCCAGAATGCTTTCTTTGTGGGTGCATATCCAATGAAAATACCAATGTCAGCCTTGGTTTGTAACTTGCCCAAATTCTCGCTATCATTCGTTGGGTAGCAGAGTGCACCAAACACATGAAGATACGATAGATCGGGAGGTTTGTCATGTAAAATCTCGTATGGTGTTTTCCCGTGACGACGACGTATCATGGAACGATTGTTGGGTATAACAGGCTGTGTGCCACCGCTTCTGCCCATGAAATAAAAGGAGGCTTTTGCATAAATTACATAGTGGGGCAGCTTCTAATTAGTGTACGATTTGTCTGTTTAAACAATACCATTTTGTTGTGGTGAGCGTGTGCAATGATGTTTCATGAGAAAATGCCCAATTTCTCTAATCTTCATGCAATGTCTGATTAAAAACTCCAGTTCCATTATTGTTCTGATTCGTGTTGGACGGTTTCCATTAAGCCGTACTTGGATCATCTTCAAAGTGGATAATAAAAGCTGGAGCTTCATCTTTTGATCGCAAACATTTTCCCATGTAAAATCGGAGAGTAGTCGTCGACAAATTATCGAGGATGTACTTCTTTCATTGGACACTCGCGACACACATTGGCCCACATAGATCCATATTCAATAGATGTTAGTTTTCTTGATTGGTGTCTAGATTTGCGGTTTGTGGCGGTTTCTTTGGAACTTTATCCTAATGCACATACAGAACATTAAGTGATCTTTTTCAAACTTGAGCTTTTAGGGAGACCTCGGACATAGTCCTATGTATATTTTTTTTTAAGCAAGGATGTTTGATAGCACCAAAGTTCAAGTGAGATAGACGACGATGCCCAATATACCAAGACATGGTTTTAGATGCCTCGGTGCAATAGACAATGGGAGGGGATGCCTTCATATTCCCCAATGAGAGTGTTATAAAGATTATCCTCGAGATTTCCGTCAATAGATCAACACCTTTTAGATTGTGAATGAAGAATGGTGTGTGACGAAAGCCAACTTCGAGATTGGATCACAGGAATTGTCCCACAGAAAATAGATTATGGCCCAACGTCTTTAACGTAATTAAACCCTTGATCTATTAGTAACATTCCCAATCTGATAGTCTCCATAACCCATTATCTTCGCAACTTGATTATTTTCGAACTTGACAGTACCCAAGAATTTACTAATGAATTTGGTGAGCTGAGAGCGATCTCCGGTCATGTGCTTCGAGAACCGGGGGGGGGGGGGGGGGTGGGATTTTTTTTTTTTTGGGGGGGGGTTGGGGTGGTGGTGGGGTTTTTTTTTTTTGGTTGGTGTTGGGTGTTTGTGTTTATTTTTTTTTTTTTACCTTTTTTCCTTTTTTGGGGGGGGGGTTTTTGAACTGGGGGGGGGGGGGGGGTAGCGGGGTGGTTTTTTGGGGGGGGACCCCCCTGTCAAAAAACAAAGGGACGATTTGGACAACTGCATTCATTAAGAGAAGTAGATGGAAATATTGGTTATTGTAGATCCCAGTATTACTAGGTTTCATGTTTGTTTTGCAGACATTGGTTTTATTACCTTAGTTTTGCTAACGGGACTCAGGTTTTCTTATTCTTCTAGGTTTCCTTGAGTATTCCATTTAACCAAAGGTTTGTGTAATTCAGATTCTAGAACTATTGTGATTCTTAGTAGGCACTTCGTGTAGTGGTAATCCTAGTTAAAGGGCAACATTTACTACAATAGTGAAGGTATCCGACCGGATTAGGTCTCCAAATATTCCTTACTGAGTGAACACTTTCTCGTGGTTTCTCAAATATCTCTTCTTTAGATTTACTCTTCATAGATTTGCATGAAATTTTACATCATTAATAGATTAGGAAAACTAACTAATTATCAGAGACATGCAATCTCACTGTTAACACAAACAATAATCAGAATTTACTTGTTTCTTATGAACTTATTGACCAGACGAAGATAGCAGATCCATTAACTTTAACAGTACCATTCCTTTTATTCAAACTAGATTTATCGTTCCTAGGGTGAGCTTCTACTTTATTCTTCGAATTACTACTTGATGTTTGCCGAATCCTATCATTCCTGGTGTTGCCTGAAGGCTGTGATCCGCTAGCACTAGTAGAAAGTCTTATCCTGTAGACATGCAACACACGGCTTGTTAGAAAATAGTTTGAAAGTCGTGATTCTGTTTTTTGTGTTTACTGGTGGATGTGGAGTGATTTCTGGCAAACCTAACTTTCTTTGTCATTTTTCCTCGGTGTGACCTCTATGATTGAGGACCAAATTTGTTGTTGCTTGGGCAAGATTACTTATGTGTGAAAGCAAATCCTGAATGACTTTGGTACACCTAAAGGAGACTCTAAAGTGAATCT
>BQNB010099118.1:22309-25002 GCA_026074375.1 Tanacetum coccineum
GTTCGGTTCCCAAACAAGAGTAGCTAGTTCGGTTCCTAAAGTAATTAGCTCATTCGGTTCCCAAAGTAAACATCTCGTTCGGTTCCAAAAGTAAACAGCTCGTTCGGTTCCTAAACAAGAGTAGCTAGTTCGGTTCCCAAAGTAATTAGCTCGTTCGGTTCCCAAAGTAAATAGCTCGTTCGGTTCCCAAATTAAAACAGCTCGTTTCGGTTCCTAAAACAAGAGTAGCTTAGTTCGGTTGTCAATTAACCTCGATTCGGTTCTGCTCGTTCGGATTCAATAGAGCGACTCGTTCGGTTACAACTACTTTCGAAGCTCAAATTTCAAAACTCAAAACCACATTTTGAAGGTTTTTCGCAAAAAAATTTGTACAACTAGTGTTTACTAACCATATAGGAACAATAAAAATGAAAATTTAAGGTTTTTTTAGCAAAAAAAAATTGTTCTTTATAAAGGATTTTTGAACACAAATCACAAGACAAACACAAAAACTAAACACACCACTCTATGGCTTTGATACCAATTGTAGAAACATGTATTATGATCAAACCAAGAACAAGAGTGAGATGTGGGTTGTGATGTTAGAGAAGAAAATGCTATGGACAAGGATGAATGTATAATGATGGAAATATGGATAAAAAATGGCACACAACTCAACAAACCTCTCCAAAGCTAGGAGAGGTCCTTATATACTACCTATTGTGGCCGGCCCATGGGTTCTAATGGGCTTTCCATGGGTCTTGGGCCGGACTAGATTACTAATCTAATCATTACATAAACTACGAGCTAAGACTATTACAATTGGACGTGATCCGATTATTTTGTGTTTCCAACACATGAGAGAAGGATAAGGAGAGACAAAATGATTTTTGTGTGTTTTTTTTGTAACTATGAGTGCTTTTTGAAATCAAATAAGACATGTAAGGATGCATGAATGGGACAAGGTTCCTAGAAAAGGGTCTTGTGGTTCCCTTGTGGTACCAAATTCGTCCAAGGCATCCTAGGGGGTCTTGGGAACTTCTTTTCGTGTCGAGATCACTTAAAAGCTCTTAAAACTTAACCGTAAATTACTTCCCAAAGTTAATTCGCATTTTTATTCACCTTAAAAATAATTTTTCATTAACCTAGAGTATTTACACGACATATTTCACTTTTTTAAACCCTTTAAAAACTTATTTGGGACATTAACGGATCGTGGTCATGACTCATTTTTCGGCATTTCTCGAAATTTAACGGGTCAACCACGCGGAAACTTAACTAACCATAATAATAACTTTAAAAATGGACTATTATTCACATATAACCATTAATATTACCCACAATTCTCATAAAATCACCACCGTCAACACGGTACAATATATGAATAAACTGACAAACGTCAAATAGTCAAAGGACTAAAAATAAAATATTCAGAACACAAAAGGGGAAAAGGTTACATTTGTGTAGTTGCTCGTTGCAGATAACTATGAGCAGATGTGTATATTTTGGTTTTTCACTTCCTCAGTTATACCGCTCAAATTTTCAAGGTAGTATTGTCTTTAAAGTTGAGGTATGTTCTTTTTCTGTGGTGACATTAAGCTTGGGGTGTCGCTCAACACTTTTATTATCTGCGAGCGTGTTGAAAGAAGCTATAAATGGTTGTCCCTGCTTTGCCACTAGCTTTGGGGAAACCTGCTTCTAGAAAGGTTGGTGTATTTCTGCTCCCTTTGTTTTAGTTTTATAAATATCGTGATTGTGAATATGGAACGGTGTATTTCTGAATAGGTTGATAAGCAATGTGCTCATTTTTATATTGTTAGGATAACAACGAAAGAAGCATACGATGATGTTTAGTTTTACCAAAGAAGGCAACGATTATTGAGCATCCAAATGATGGTATGTATAACTCCTAATCATATCATAAAGCATAACAAACCCTAACTTGAGAGGCTGAGAGAGACCGGAAAAGAGAACTAACAACAGCCAGGAGGAAGGAAGCTAGGACGTCGCTCAATTCGACTTTAGTTTTGTTAGTTAAAGTCGCGTTTCGGGTTAAGGTACCGCTTTTAGATTCGAGTTTATCAAAGTTTAATAGTAATAATTACATATACAAGAATCTTGGTTAGCTAAGTCACAGGTTATGCACGTCACTTAGATTAGAGACTCAGTTTCGATTCATATTGAGTACTGTATATAGTCCCTTTCAAAGTGGGTTTTATTCTTAAAGTCTATTGAAAACAAATAATTTTGAATGAAACATATTTCTATATTAAAGATACTTTGTAACTTGGGTGCCTTAGTACTTAAGTTTGATAATCAATGGAAGCATTAGAATTAGAGCTATGTATATGACTGCTACTATATCTTATCTGAATAACAAGTTGCATGTAATGCAAACATTAACAATAGAAGATGATAAATTGGAAAATTTTGTATGGATTTCATGCAAATTAAACCATAGCATGTTATGGATTACTAAAGCTTTCTCATCATTATAGAAGTGTGGTCTTAGTTTTTTAAATGATTATACAAGTTATAGGTTTTAAAAGTCTTATTAAAAATATCTCTATATCAAGTAGTTACTTTTGTTGAAACGTTTCTCAAATGTAAGATGTGTTTCATTCCGGTCGGTAAGTTGCCTGCTTTTAAAGAATTATCTTTTGAGCAACTTAAAGCATATTAATGTTGGAATTGATGATCAAATATCAAATGGA
>BQNB010099119.1:0-25002 GCA_026074375.1 Tanacetum coccineum
TAGTCTACGCGATTTACCTTAAAAGTTAAATTAAAAGTAAACGCGTATCGGACTAAAATAAATAGTGACGAATAATAGGAGTCATAAAATGACCTGAAATTGAGAAATGTTACACTTTAAACCCTATACAAAAAACCATAAACCACTAACCATTAAACCCTATACCAAGAACCCCAAACACCTAACCACTAAACCCTATACGAGAATCTTAAACCCGTAACCGCTAAACATTATACCAGAAACCCCAAACCCCTCCCTAACCACTAAACCCTATACCAAAAAGCCTAACCCTTAACCACTAAACCCTATATCAAAAACCCTAAACCCCTAAGCACTAGGTATAATATCACAAGTGATACATAAACTTTAAAATCTATACCAAAAATCCTAAACTCCTAACCACTAAACCTTATACCAAAAACCATAAACTCCTAACCACTAGGTATAATATCAAAAGTGATATATATATACATAAACTTTAAGATCATACCAAAACCCTAAACCCTTAACCACTAAACCCTATATCAAAAACCCTATACCTCTAACCACTGGGTATAATATCACAAGTGATATATACATAAACTTTAAATCTTATACCAAAAACCCTAAACTCCTAACTATATATATATAGTTAGGATCAAATAAGAAGTTTTCTTAAAATAAGAAGGATAAGAAGTAACTATAACCGCATATCCGAGATGCACCGACTTAAATTAGATGCATCTCTATATTCTTAGATGCATTATAACGCATCATAATGTGTTTTCTAGCTTTTAAGTAGATGCATATACGTATATTAGATGCATTGCAGATTGATCACCATCTGTCATTCCAGACCACTGCACCCTATATATATTAACTGAATACTCTTCAAAAACGGCATTTTACGGGATCAAAAATCCAATGTTGCCAACTCATCTCACTTTTCTTTCCGGATCTTCTCATAATCCACTCGAAACTTTTAAGTTGAATATCTTGCACTATTTTGTTTAGACTTGAAGTTTTCCCTTTAAAAACACACACATTTCTCTCTTTCCAAATAAAGTATTCGGATGTCCAAATCACCGCTTGCCACATTTTAGATGAATGACTAGGGATATTAACGTTTCCACTAGAAGCAAATAATTCCTCAATAGAAAAAGCATTAATTGCCCCAATCTTCCACCAACTAAAATTTTTTCCCACACACTCATAGCAAAATTACACATGACTAAACAATGACAACACCATTCGACCATATCACCACAGGAGGGACATAGTAAAGAATCTAAATCAATGCCTCTTTTGTCTAACTCTTCACGAATCTGGAGAACAAATAAAATGATAAGAAATTGCTATAAGCATTTGAACCAAATTAACATGGACCAAGTTAACAATAAATGCAATTTATCAAGGATAAACATACAACTTATCAAGTAACAAATTATCAAGTAAAGTGTCTCCTTATATAATCCAATAGCCAACATATAACCAAGAAAAAGAGCATGTGAACTCAGTAGCTAATAAGATGTCACTTCTAGTTAAATATATACAAATACTGGCTTGCACATGTGTGTGCATGTCGCCCAAGCTCAAAAGTATGACATATTCTAAACTATATAAACTGCATATAGTACTTGATAGCAATGGAACAAACATATTACAGCTCAATTAGTGATAACATTCGAACAACTGGTATTCGTAAGTACCTGAGCAAAAAAACTGAAGCAATTAAGGAGATATAGATTTGCACGAGGCTAAGTTTTTTGCAACTAAACATTTGTTAAAGCTCAAAGATAAAGAAAACGAAGTCTTGGGATACATAGATCATGCTTTGGAACTCCCCTTGTATCACAGGATGCTTAGATTACACACTAGGTGGTATATTGACACCTACATCAAACAGAAAGATACTAATGGACTAATTCTAAACCTTGCAACATTAGATTTCAACATGGTTAAATCATTACTCAAGCAAGAACTTCACGAAGTCTCGAAGTAAAAGTCTTTTTGGTATCTTATAACATAAATGAAGATAATTTCAATAAACTAAATACATGGTTAACGTTATTTCATCATCCGTTTGAAACAGGTGGTGGAGAGATATAGGCCTAGCAAAAAGTTAGGCTTCATTAGGGACCAACTGATGGAATGCTACTTTTGGGCAGTTGGAATGGCATTTGAACCTCAATATGGTTCATGTCGCGTAGGGCTAACTAAAATTGGCACATTAATTGCTACCATAGATGACATCTATGATGTTTATGGATCTCAAGATGAACTCAAAATCTTCACAGATGCTGTCAAGAGGTTTGTGATGTATTCTCTTTTGTCGAATCATTGCAGACCTACTAGATTCTGCTTAGATAGACATATGTAGAACAGTGCGCAAACTCGGTTTTAATTAATCCAGTTCGGTTTCGGGTTTCCAGTCCAAAACAGGAACCTGTTTCGGTCAAGGAACCAGTCAAAACCGGTTTGGAAGAAACTGAAACCGGTTTGAAACCGGTTTGGGTGCGGTTTTTGTTGAACCGGTCACACCAGTTTGGAACCGGTTCATGACTGGTTAACCACCCAAACCGGTTTTGACAGGTTTTTTTTTTCGTTTTTCGTGGTTTTGTACGCTATAAATGGAATAAACTTTTACTTTTATTTAATAGAAAAACCCTAATACATCAGAAACAAAATACATTAGAAAGGAAAATACAACACAATGCAAGCCTTGCAAGGATATTTAAAATACAACATCAACAACATAATGTAAGCGAATTAAAAATACAACATACTAATCGAAAATTAGTAATCATCTTTGGCTTCTTGGCTGCTCATCATATAATCATACCGTGGTCCTCCCGGAGACAAAGTGCCTTCGCTTCTAGCATCTAGTGCAATTTCTTCATCGGATAGTGGAATGGCATTATTTTGTTGCACCTCGTCATCAAAGACATCTTCTTCAAAGTCTAAGGGTATTTCAAGAGGGCATTTGTCTTGTTTACGCTCTTTAGCGTCCAAGTGATCCTTCAAACACATGCACATCTCTAAAGACGCCGGAGTGAGTCTTGTTCTTCGGATTGACAACACCCTTCCACTTGTTGAAAATGTAGATTCAGAAGCTACCGAAGAAGCTTGTACACTTATTATATCCATGGCCATGCGGGATAGAACAGGAAACATTGTTTCCTTTTCTTTCCAAAAACCTAAGACATCAAAACTTGCAAACTCTTTGGGATGAAGATGTGTGACAAAATCCGAATTGACATATCGCTCATATTCGCTAGACATTGTAGGATCAGTCCTTGCCTTTTTTTGTATGTGCTTTTAAACCGTTTAGCAAACGGCTATACTTATTTCCGCCACTCGCCTTCGATGAAGTAGCCCCACCACTTGTTTGAGATGATTGAGTTGGGTTACCATATTTTGCATAATAAAGATTATACAAACCTTCCAAAGATTCTTTAAAATAACTTTTTGACTTAGATGCAAAAGTATCGTCAAAAAACTCCAAATCCGTGTTTTTTTTTCGTGGTTTTGTACGCTATAAACGGAATAAACTTCAACTTTTATTTAATATAAAAACCCTAATACATCAGAAACGAAATACATTGGAAAGGAAATACAACACAATGCAAGGAAATTTAAAATACAACATCAACAACATAATGCAAGCGAATTAAAAATACAACATACTAATCGAAAATTAGTAATCATCTTCGGCTTCGCTGCTCAGCATATAATCATACCGTGGTCCTCCCGGAGACATAGTGCCTTCGCTGCTAGCATCTAGTGCAATTTCTTCATCGGATAGTGGAATGGCTTCATTTTGTTGCACCTCGTCATCAAAGACACCTTCTTCAAAGTCTAAGGGTGTTTCAAGAGGGCATTTGTCTTGTTTACGCTCTTTAGCGTCCAAGTGATCCTTCAAACACATGCACATCTCTAAAGACGCCGGAGTGAGTCTTGTTCTTCGGATTGACAACACCCTTCCACTTGTTGAAAATGCGGATTCAGAAGCTACCGAAGAAGCTTGTACACTTATTATATCCATGGCCATGCGGGATAGAACGGGAAACATTGTTTCCTTTTCTTTCCAAAAACCTAAGACATTAAAACTTGCAAACTCTTTGGGATGAAGATGTGTGACAAAATCCGAATTGACATATCGCTCATATTCGCTAGACATTGTAGGATCAGTCCTTGCCTTTTTTTTGTATGTGCTTTTAAACCGTTTAGCAAACGGCTATACTTATTTCCGCCACTCGCCTTCGATGAAGTAGCCCCACCACTTGTTTGAGATGATTGAGTTGGGTTACCATATTTTGCATAATAAAGATTATACAAACCTTCCAAAGATTCTTTAAAATAACTTTTTGACTTAGATGCAAAAGTATCGTCAAAAAACTCCAAATCCGTACTTATCGACTCGATAAGAAAGTCTACCCCGTTTACATTAAAACATGGATTTAAAGCGGTTGCACAAGTAATTATCGGTGGCATGTGTTGAAAATACTTCCTAAGTTTTTTCTTCATTGGTTTAATCATACTTGACAATATACCCCCCTCAAGTTCATATTCGCTTAATACCGTACTCATGAAGAAAATCTGTTGAAGTACCAATGGAGATGTTGGGTAGTAAACCCCCGATAAAATTTCTGTGGCAGTGTTAAACACTTCAAGTAATTGGGTTAAAGATTGAATAATAACCCAATTTTCAGCCGGAAAATGATTACACCTATTCTTATTGGCCAAAACGTCATGAAAATACGCCAAAGTATTTTGTTGTTTCAAACCACTTAGGAACATATGATAAGTGGAGTTCCATCGTGTTGGAACGTCCCAATTTGGTCGTAAACAAGGTTTCTCTGCATCTTTACAAATTTTAACATAGCGTTGTCGGGTTCTTGCACTTGATTTGAAAATATCTTTTAACATTGTCTTAAAAGACTCTCTTATTGCATCAATCGCGGGGACCTCTAAACCAGCTTGCACAACCAAGTTAATGATGTGTGCAACACAACGCCTATGATAAAACCTACCCCCCATTGGTGGCTCGTATTTTAATTTTAGTTTATCCATGGCGGATGTGTTGTTGCTAGCACTATCCAATGTAATTGACATAACTTTATCTTTCAAGTTAAAATTGGTAAGGACTTTTCTCAACATTTTAAACAAGGCTCCACCCGTGTGAGGAGACGGAAGCTCTTCGAATGAAATGACCCGCTTCATCATTTGCCAAGTACCGGGTTCAATCCAATGTGCGGTAACACACATATAAGAACCGGGCATCCCATGAGGAGCGGACCATACATCCGTTGTTAGGTTGACACAAGCATTTATGTTACCAAAACTATTAATTATTTCTTGTTTAGCCGCCAACCATAGTTTCATTGCATCACGATTGAGAGTATAGCGACTTACATGAGTGTATCTTGGTTGCATAGTGTTCTGGAACACCCTCGTTGTTTGCTCGTGGTCAAAGTGGTTGAACGGTAACGCTCGTTGAATCACCAAACCGGATCGTTCACGAAGATAATCCGGATCGTACCTGAAAACACTCCCATCTCGAGCCAAAGACGTTTGCCCCGCTTTCGGATTCTGGTACTGATGTGCCTTCTTTACTTCACAATGCGGATGACTTATATGATTCCTCAACGTCGTGTTGGAACCGACCGATAAGAAATGAAAGCAATGCTTGCATTGAGCTTTTTGCGAGTTGTCGGTCATTATGCAAAGGTTGAACTCTTTCCAAATCTGGAGGTTTCGATTGGTTGCTATGATTTCACGAATTGTCGGTGCACTTGTTGAACCAACACCGGTGGCAGTTGAGGCGGATGCGGATTCACTTGCCATTGAAGGAAATTTGGTTTTGCTTTGGATAGTTTTTTTTTTTGCTTAGGATTGTATTGTAAGTTGTGTGATTTGAACTACAACACAATACATGAATTTATAATCATTCAAAGTGGTAAATAACAAACATTACAGCTAAGAAAGTCAGAAAATAGGTCCCCCCAAGTTTTAAAAGCTGAAGATTCGAAATTTGAAAATTTTGTGTAGGCTCCCGGACCGGTTCGGGTCGAAACCGGTGGTAAAACCGGTCAAAACCAAGAAAACCCAAACTGGTTCCAAACTGCCGGTTTGGCCTCAAACCGATACTGGTTTGGTCAAACCCAGTGTTGACCTGTTCGGTTTTCCGGTTTCAAACCGGTTCCGGTTTTTAAAACTGGTTTTTTTGTTCACCTCTAGACATATGCAATATATCATGACATATGAAAAACAAAAAAGCTTTAGACCAGAGAATTTTGGGTATATGTGAGCAGCAAAGGTTTAATGTTTTCTCATAACTGATTGATAATTAAGGAATGTATAGTAATACACTATGGTTTAACTGGTAAAGTACAATGATTACTTGTATGATCCCATCATATATGACTATGGGTAACTAGTAATGTACCTTGCGTTCTTGTTCGCTACTCGACTACATTTTGGTTCACTCAAGTTACTGAATTTATGAACGTTGCTCAATAGCGGCCACAGGGATCAACACATGTCCTAGCAACACCGGGTCATCTCTTGTCCGATCTTCCAACAGTAAAATCAAACTATCTTCCAACGGCTCACCCGCAACAAACACGAGATTCCCGTGCTAGTAAAATGAAGCCGTATGGTTATTCATCACACCTCGCCTTGTCCTAACAGACTAAAATCCTAACTGCGCCTTTACTCGAACCTCGGGTGCAGTTAAAGGCGGCAAATTCACAGCAATCTTGAGATCCTGAGCTTCCATAATAATAACTCTAAGATACCATAATTTCTACGACCGATAAACTTAAGATCTAGTATGGACACACATGGCGCGTTTGAGCTCCATGACCCAGGAAACCCGTCATCTGCTTGTGTCCCAATTCAAACAGACAACTGAACATCACCCGAAACTTTACCAGCTGCATTAGGATCATCTCCGCCTTCTAGACAGTACCACTGGGGAGCTAGTGGACTATCTGGGGGATCGCGCACAGGAACATCCGTTAAATCAAAACAAACCCCTTGAATCCACAACCGCTTCTCCCCGTACAAAATCACCTTACCACAACCTTAACAGCTTGAATCCACTTCTTCATCTTCTCATCCAAAACCTTCCACTCAATACTCAGCTTCTCAACTCCCAAAATCACTAAACACTCATCCAACACATCACGACTCACATTGCTATAAACCTGACAACACTCCTTCTCATACCCCACCCTAATCATCATATCCGCAATCGCCTTCAACTCCTTATTGCATCACTATTAATTAAATCAACGCACACATCACCACCTAAACTCAACCCCCTCTCATTACAAAAACCACCTCCCACTCCCATCAAACTCCTCTCTATAGTTATTGAAATCCTCCTCAATTCCAGTCTTACTACCCCCAACGACATGGACCCTCTAGGTATAGTTCCATACACCTAATCTATATCTAAAGGCACAATATCACTAACCAAAATATGCAAAACTCATCCTCTAGCATATCCATACCTAACTGGAGCGAATTGATTACAACAATGACGACGTTGGTGGCGGCGATGGTATATCATTCTGGCGAGAAAGAGCATGACCAAAATGATGAATGAACATGATGACGAATATGATCAAATTAAAGGTTATAATTGATGAAGATAACAATTGTTGATGATTAATTTGATGAATTGAATGTTAAATTGGGGTTTAATTGGTTGATTGAAGTTGAGAGAGAATTGAGGAAGAACACTCTGTGTGTGAAAAATAAGAAGAATAAAAAGACGTACAAAGAAAATTTTGTTTTTTTAAATGGAAATGAACATTTTTTAATGTAAAAAATAGAATTAATCTCCACCATTAGATCAAACTCAAATGGATGGTGAAGATTTGTCTTATGTGGGTAAAAATTGATATGCAAATGAACTTTTCTCATAAACGAAAACAAATAAATACTTGAATGACTTTAGTGAAAAAAGTTGAATACTCATGTTAACTCCAAATACATATCTATATATAGTTTATGTAGTAGTAAGATGTTTTGATATCAACATATAGTTAGGTGGTGTTTGTTTTTTATAAAGAGCCTTCTAATAGCCTCTTAATCTGATTCATTCAGACGCGCTCAGACATTTGGCTTATTAAGAGCGTTTGTTTTTTTTCTCTCGTGCAGACGCGGTCAGAGACTGAAACATCTTAACCAACTAGATGTGGATGGAGGTCTTGATGTCTCTTAATGCCTCTTCACTCTTTATTCTTTTCTTTTCTTTAGTTTTTTTTTTTTGTTTTTTCTCTTTGTTTTGTGAGATATTTTTTTTACTCTTCTTTTAATATTGATATTCAGTTAATGAAAATTAATCTTTTTTTTTGTTAAATAAATAATGCTCAAAATACTAATGATGAAGATGCTTAAACATTTTAAAGTTTTTCAAACAATAGTAATATATAACTAGTTTGTGAAATTAAATTGTGGCCCGTGTAATTTGTACGTGAGCTTAAATTTTTCATTAATAAGTATTTTAATTGTAAATTGACAATCTTAAGTATACCATCAAATTTTATTTTTCGCAATCTTATGATTGTAAAGTTAATTTTTAATTTTATTTTGAATGTTTTTTAAAACATCTTATTCTCACGTTGCACAACTATGTTAATTTTATGACTAAAATGCTCTATATAATTTTTAAACATGTTTATGTTTTGTAAGAATAAAACTGATTTTAAGAATACATTGATTTTAAGAATAGACTGATTTGTACTTTTATCGTTCAGACATTTAAAAAGTAAAAAACAAACAATATAATTTATTCAGATTCAGACATTTACGCATCAGATTCAGATTCAGATGTGCGAATCAGATTCAAAGCCTCTTAATAAACAAACAGCACCTTAACGAGACTTGGGATTATACATAAGAACATTTATAGAAACACATTTCCATTGCGCCACACCGAAACAAAGCGCACCTCATGGCAATTATGATTATAAAAAGCTCATATCGTTTGTAAATAAGTAGTCTGCCGAAAACAACAATACACACCTAACATTTTTAGAAAATAATAAAACAAATAATCAAGTTGGTACTATAAAATGCAATGTTTTAAAACCCAGTTTTTAAATTGACCCGCCCGAGTCACCGGGTCACGACGGTTCAACCGGGTTTTCCGACCAAACCTGGCTTTCGGTCAACCGACCGGTTCACGGTTCAAACGGTTCAACCGGCCGGGTCAACCCAGGTTTTAAAACATTGATAAAATGTGATGTGACTAAGCGACCGCCGATTTTACCACTTTAATATATACTAAGCATTACATGATCCAACGCAAACCTTAAACGACAATGTGAAAATAAGGCACCTTTTGTGCGAACATTTTTTTGGCATGACAAAATTGTAAATTACCAGATGACCCAATCATCGTCCCCGCGCAACGATTAAACACTTTTTCCTGGTCTCTTATTGCATAAAACGATAATCAGATAAAAAAAATGAAAACCACAACATGCAACCACTTCATCTGAAACAGATATACGAAAATCTACAAAATAACAACATGCAACAACCCTAGCTTACAAATCAGCAAGAAACACAGACCCTAATGCATATAACAACACTTTTGACTAACTATCACGATATGACAGCCATAATCAGGTGTTGCACCCATCGTTTCAACCAAAACCCCTAAAAACATTCTTGTGACAACCGACATTTTTTCAGGTTAATCATTATCTATTAACTCGAAATATTTCATTTTCAAAGTTTACGTACTTGATTTAACCTTAAACCGTGAGGTTATCCCGCGTATAGCCATAAACGTCTTCGGACGCACACCAACTCTAGACTAAATTTAGTCTACATTATTTAAACACATTATCAATCTCATGAGCATTATTTTTAAAAATCATATACATTTGGTTTTACCTACATGCATGAAAAACTACCCAATAGCCTCACCACCTTTGAGCTAACACCTTAAACGCTTAATACTATTAAAAATGTATTATTTCCATCCCCCTAAAACTTAAAACAATCGACCTCTATTAGTGTCACACCCCGACAAAGGCGGAAACTCGAGAATGCAACATAATGATCAATCATAACACAAGATACAAAATAGAGAAAACTACATTGCATAAACTCCAAGTGCTATGAAGACCATCAACCTCGAACAACCTCGAGTGATGTCCCAAATCGCAACTAAAATCCACAATCTCTTACAATTATTCATATGCCCACACAGGGGACCATAATCCAAACTTAATCCAAAACATCCAAATACTAGAATCAAACAACAAGCAAGCAAGACTTCAAACGAAATTCCACACGGGATACTTCTAAGTCTGCTATCACAATCACCAAACTACTCTTCTTTCACTTCACCTGAAAATGATACTCGAAAACGTCAACAATAATGTTGGTGAGCTCGTAGGTTTGACCTTAAACCCAAAAGTTGTGCCAATATTTCAACAGTGGACAATAGTGCTATATGACAGTGAATATATGCAAACAACCTTAGCATCACCGCTAATCAATAACCATATGTCACTTACGCACCTAAAGGGCCTACCAGCTGGAGCACTAAAATTAGGGCAGGACCACACACAAACCTGGGTAGGCGTACCCATCCGCTCCAATAATCACACAAATACTGGGTAGGCGTACCCATCCGATCCAATAATCATGCATAATATTCACATAACAGTCATAAGCACATATCTTGTCCCAAAAACAAAACCACATTTCGCACAGTTCAATTCAAAACATTTCAAAACACATTTGAGTATCATTTTCCCCCAACGGAAAAACAGTAAAAAGTGGGGCTACGAGAACTCACCTCAAGCAAGTCTTTAGCAACCAAATCTCAATCACACAAGCAAATGCAACGACGCCCGCACACGACCTAGTCCAGTTAATGTCCCAATTTAATCATCCAATTCCAAACAATCTTCACGTTTGATGCATAGAGTTTAAACGCGTTGTACAATTACCAAAAACCATTTAGTGGTGTGATGGTTGACGACATATTTCCACAATCATATCAATCTCATTCCCCGATAATACATACTTATACTATTTAGAGAAAATAGATAAGTAATATAAATAAATATTTATAATTAATAATTATAAATATATTTCGACAAGTCCATTCGGTAAACCTTGGTCACTTCAAAATAATCATAATACGGTTAAAAATGAAACGTTTACTCATAATAAACACATTAGAGAAGTTTCGAGAAAAAATATATTTTTCGTCTTTTAGTGAATTTATTAAATAAATAAAATAATTAAATAATATTTTATTATTTAAAATAAAAAATCATGTTTTAAGGAAAATTTGTAAGTATAAACTTTTTATGAAATTTTAACATGACCCGTACGTTTATACAATGTTTTCCAAGGTTTCAAACCCCATTTTCAACAATTTTCACAAATTCGACACTTTTCGACAAAATTCTAAAATCTCAATCTTTAAGGTTTACTAAAACATTTTTCCCCAAAATATCATTCAATATCACTTCGTAAATACATTTCCACTTTCAAAAGTCCGACAAAACTCTCATAACGACTAAATATCGACAAGGGTCCATTAGGACATTTATAAGTCCAAAATACCATCCAAGTCCAAAATACTATCCAAGTCCAAAACAAGGTCCATTTACATATATAAGCTCATACTAATATGTAGAAAATAATCTGGACCACAATAAGCCCTAAATGGACTTATTGGGCCGTGAGTCCAATAGCTCAAAAATACGTATATTAAGCTTGAAAACAAGCTAATAAGATACGTATCGCATTTGGTTACTACCATAAGGCTAAAAAATAATCCACAACATACGTCATATCACAAAAATAATCAAAATCACTTTCCTAGTGATTTTAGGAAACTACACGTGGCATATAAGCCCAAATAAGCCAAGAAATAGCTTAAAAATAAGCCCGAATAATCCATACAAGCTACTTATAAAAAATAATCTATTTAGAAACATATATTATTCAACCATCACGACCACAACATCAAAACTACAAAAACCCACTTTTTCTTTCTTTTATTACACGAACCAAACACACCCTTTTCTTTCGTTTCGTTTCCAAAAATCGATTTTTACAACAATAAACTTGTACAACTAACATCTATGCATCAAAATAAACCCAAAAGGAAAAACGAAATTTAAATTTGGAAACTTACAATAAAATCTTCAAAAATGTATATTTCGACACGAACTGGACAACTCAAACTTTGTTTAAATGAATACTCAAACACTCGTATCAACCCGGAATATCACGTTCTTGATCAAAGTTGAAATTTTTATAATGGATTGTTGTTGGTGAGGGGCGGACGAACACAAGCACACATCAAGGTGCGTGTGTTTGTTTGAAATGAAAAATGAGGAGGATTATGGGATAATGGGGAGTGTAAGGCATCTTTATGTACCAATTCTAGACACATTAGCTAAAATTAAGCCATCTTGCTCCCTCTCTTGACTTCTTGACCGACTCGCATCCTATGGGGTGTCGGGTCCTTCTTTTTCTGTCTAAATCACTTAAATACTCGTAAAACTCAATCGTAAAATTTTCTCCAAAGTTAATTAGCATTTTAATCACTTTAAAAATACTTTTCCATTAACCTAGAGTATTCACACGACATATTTTTACTTTACACCCTTCAAAACTCATTTGGACATGAACGAACGTGTCAGACTCGTTTTTTGGCATTTCTCAAAATTTATGGGTCAAACCACCCGGAATACAAATAACATAATAATTCCTTCCAAAAGGGATTATTAATCACAATAAACCTCAATTCATCATAATTCTCACAAAAATCATCACCGTAAATACGGTACAAAATCTGAATAAACTGACCAAAGTCAAATAGTCAAAGGACTATTAATGAAATATTCAGAACACAAAAAAGGCAAAGGTTACATTCTACCCTCCTTAAAAGAATTTCGAAATTCCACTACTAACATCACTACACAAATGCGGGTACTTCAATTTCATTTGATCTTCACGTTCCCACGTGAATTCAGGGCCACATTTCAAATTCCACCGAACCTTAACGATGGAAATCTTACTACGCTTCAACTTCTTAAAATCTCTTTCTAAAATTTCCACAGGATCTTCCACAAAATTCAACTTATCATCAGCTCGAATCTCATCCAAAGGCACTTGCAGCGTTGGATCAGCCAAACACTTCTTAAGGTTCGACACGTGAAACGTGTCATGAACACCATTTAATTCCTCAGGAAAATCTAACCGATAGGCCACAGGGCCTGCCTTTTCAATAATCTCAAAAGGTCTAACAAATCTAGGTGCTAACTTCCCTTTCTTCCCAAAGCGTACCACACCTTTCCAAGGCGACACTTTAAGCAAGACATAGTCACCTACACTAAACTTTAGAGGCTTCCTCCTCTTATCAGCATAACTTTTCTGGCGATCACGCGCAGCCTTAAGTCTATCCTTAATCTGTGAGATTTTCTCAATAGTCTCTTGAACTAACTCAAGACCTATCAACTGACCTTCTCCAACCTCAGCCTACATAATTGGCGAACGACACTTTCTTCCATACAATGCCTCAAACGGAGCACATCTCACACTAACATGATAACTATTGTTATACGAAAACTCAACCAATAAAAGATGAACATCCTAACTTCCTCCAAAATCCAGGACACATGCTCTAAGCATATCTTCCAAAGTCTAAATAGTATGCTCACTCTAACCATCAATCTGAGGGTTATAAGCCATACTCATGTCTAAACGAGTCCCTAATGCCTCTTGCATTGACTGCCAAAACCTTGATGTGAAACGACTATCACGATCTGATATAATCGAGATCGACACACCATGTTTAGAAACTATCGAGATCGGCACACCATGTTTAGAAACCATCTTATTTAAATACAATCTAGCCAATCTTTGCATCTTATAATCCTCACGCATAGGTAGATTATGAGCAGACTTAGTCAATCGGTCCATAATGACCCAGATTGTGTCATGCCCACTACTAGTCCTAGGCAACTTAGTCACAAAATCCATAGCTATCCCTTCCCATTTCCATACAGGAATCTCAGGTTGCTGGAGCAAGCCAGATGGCCTTTGATGCTCAACCTTAACCTTCAAACAAGTCAAACACTTACTAACATACTCAGCTATATCCTTTTTCATTCTAGGCCACCAATACCTATCTCTCAAATCATAATACATCTTATCAGCTCCTGGGTGTACAGAGTACTTTGACTTATGGGCTTCATCCATTATCAGGGTTCTCACCTCACCCTTCAAAGGTACCCATATTCGATCTAGGTAGTACATGGTTCCATCACTTCTCTGTTCTATCATCTCATCCAAACCTTTCTGCAATCCTGCAAACTCATCCATAGCCTCCTTCTGAGCCGTCAGTATCCTATCCTTGATACTTGACTGAAGGGTCATATTCATAGCTCTAACTCTCTTAGGCTTTACTCTTTCCTTCCTACTTAGGGCATCAGCCACCACATTCGCCTTACCAGGATGGTAGCGAATTTCATAGTCATAATCACTAAACAACTCTATCCAACGACGCTGTCGCATATTCAACTCTTTCTGACTAAAGATATGCTAAAGACTCTTATGATCCGTATAGATGACACTCTTTGTCCCATACAGATAATGTCTCCAGATCTTAAGTGCAAACACGACTGCACCCAACTCTAAATCATGGGTAGTATAATTCTTCTCATGAATTTTCAACTGCCTAGACGCATAGGCTATCACTTTACCTCTTTGCATTAACACACAACCTAGTCCTATCCCGGACGCATCACAATATACCACAAAGTCTTCCGGTCCATCGGGGAGAGCTAGAACAGGCGCATTACACAACTTATCCTTCAAGGTCTGAAATGCCAATTCCTGTTCCTCACCCCAATCGAAAGTCTTACTCTTCTGAGTCAAGATAGTAAGAGACTTAGCTATCTTAGAAAAGTTCTCAATGAACCTACGGTAATACCCAGCCAATCCTAAGAACGAACGAACCTCAGTCGGAGTTCTAGGGGCTTTCCAATTCTTAACAGCTTCAATCTTACTAGGGTCTACATGAATCCCATTACCATTTATCACATGCCCAAGAAACTGCACTTCTCTTAGCCAGAATTCACACTTAGAAAACTTAGCATACAATTTCTCCTTTTTGAGCAGTTCCAAGACTAACCTTAAATGTTCTACATGCTCCTCTTGAGTCTTAGAGTAGATTAAGATATCGTCTATAAACACTATCACAAACTTATCAAGATACGGCCTACAAACCCTATTCATCAAATCCATAAATATTGTTGGTGCATTAGTCAGACTAAAGGGCATTATAGTGAACTCGAAATGTCCATAACGAGTTCTAAACGCAGTCTTTGGTATGTCATCCTCATGCACTCTCAGCTGTTGGTATCCAGACCTAAGATCTATCTTTGAGAAAAATTGCGACCATTGCAGTTGATTAAATAGATCATCAATTCTAGGAAGTGAATAACGATTCTTAATAGTCAACTTGTTCAATTCTCTATAATCAATGCACATCCTAAAATAATTATCCTTTTTCTTAACAAACAATACCGGCGCTCCCCAAGGCGACGAACTTGGTCGAATGAAATCTTTGTCTTGGAGTTCCTTGAGTTGTCCAGACAACTCCTCCATTTTAGAAGGTGCCAAACGATAGGGAGACTTTGCTACCGGCGCTGCTCCAGGGATTAACTCATTCCGAAACTTAATTTCTCGAATAGGCGATAATCCAGATAGATCATCCAGGAATACCTCAAGAAAATCTCTAACCACATCAATCTCTTCTTGTTTCTTATCACTAGCCTTAACACTCATCAACAATATCACTTTCTCTTCTGGTCTCTCTCCTACTACTCTAAGCACCTTGCCATCCGGTAGTGGTATCCTCACTACCTTCTCATGGAAAATTATTTCAAGCTTCTAATTAGATAACCAGTCCATACCTATAATCATATCAAAACTTCCATACCCAAAAGGTATCAAATCGATGTCAAAGACATGACCCTTAATTTCTAGTTTACAACCCTTAATAACCTTATCAATCTCTACTAGCTGCCCGCTAGCTATCTCAATCTCATATTTGAAACATAAGTCGCTAGGCTCTAAGCCTAACAGAGGTATAAAAGTAGTAGAAACAAAACTATAGTTGGCACTAGAGTCAAATAAGGTAGTGGCAAAATGATCCTTCAAAGTAAGCGTACCCATCACAATGTTCGGATCCTGGCGAGCTTCCTCTGCTCCCAACTTGAATGCCCTACCCCAAGCCTGGTTCCCTTGGTTTCCACGACCTTGACCCCCGTTATTAGCAGCAACTTGATTTGGACGATTTCCTTCCGGTTCTTGTGCTCTATTCAATCTAGGACAAGCTGACCTGACATGGTCAGTACTACCACACTCATAACATGCTCTAATAGTCGGGTTTCTAGCATTGATAGGATTCACATTCCTCGGCACACCTCTACAATCCTTTGCCAAATGACCCGGGTGGTTACAGTTGAAGCATGTGTGACAAGGCCCTCTGAGTGCATGGTAGGAGTTGCAGGTGGTACACTTGGACCAAGTACCCATATTCTCTCTTCCTACAGGGTTTACAGTAGTAGCAAAAACATTCTCAGTCCTAGTACTCTTATTATCATCCCTACCATTCTTATCCTTGCTTCCCTGTCCACACACATTTCCTCTTTCTCACTTTCTTAATTGATCCAGTTCTACAGCCTCATTGGTCAGTGCACCAGACAATATTGCACTGCATTTGCATAGTCTTTGCTGTTGCTGCGACCTTCCTTAATGATTTGTGGTGGAGCAAGGCCATACACATACCTCTCAATCATCCTACTCTGATGAGTTACCAAATGTGGAACTAACCTAGCAAACTCATGAAACCTATCAGTATACGCAGCATGGCCAGCCCTGACCATGGCGTGATTCCACAACTCAGATTCTAACTTTTGCATCTCATGACTAGGTCAAAACTCTTGTATCATCATAAACTTAAAGTCATTCCATGACATACTAATAGCACCCGCCCGGCTTAGCGTGCGGATCTCAGAGTTCCACCACGTTAAAGCCTTACCCACAAATGAACCAGTAGTTTATTTCACTTTTTGGCCATTACTACAACCACTTATATCCTGTACGTTCTTCATTTTCTCAATCCAACGAGTAAGAACTACAACACCTCCCTTACCATCATATTCCTTAGGGTTACAAGCTAATAACTCCTTATATGAACAACCTACCCGGTTGCCATTTACTAACACATTCCCCATGTTCTCCTGAACGTTCTCATTAACCACATTACCATTCTGATTTTCAACATTTCCTTATTTACTAACCTGAGCTAGCATGGCGGATAAGAGGTTTTGCAATTGCTAGGAAATGATCATCGAGAAGTTGGGTGCACCCCCATTGGCTCCCTCTACATTCCTATTGACTCCCTCTACACCCCTATTGGCTCCCAAACCCTGATCATTTCCTTGACCATTCAAATCCTCAACACGCTCATCATTACCTTCCCCATGTCTTCTACCCCTTCCACCTCTACCAACCCATTCACCCGTCCCCCCTCCTAGTGATTCGGCAGTAGGTCGGCCAGCACTTCGTGTCCTCATCCTTGGCAGCATTATCTATACGAGGGAGAACATGGGCAACGTTAGGTAAGTGGGAAGACTCGCACATATATATATATAGAATATCTTACTATATATAACCAGATATACACGTAACTCCACCCTACGGTGTCAACATCGATTTGTGTGAACAACATTATCAAGTATGAGTGAGTTGTGATACGCTTATAACTACGTTGGCCGCCGTACTTATATTCGCATCCTTTCCCATTCATATCCAATATTGAGCCCACCTATTTCAATGACTGACATAATTAAGGCACCAAACCGCGAACACACAAAGGCACACAGAAGCAGAACACCGCGTACATAGATCCTATACAGAACTAGACGACGGATCTTAGATTATAGTCTAGGACAAACCACCTAGTTCTCTATAACCTTGGCTCTTATTACCAATCATCACCGTCAACACGGTACAAAATCTGAATAAACTGACAAAAGTCAAATAGTCAAAGGACTATAAATGAAATATTCAGAACACAAAAAGAGGAAAGGTTACATTCTGCCCCCCCTTAAAAGAATTTCATCCCCGGAATTAAACCACTAACATCACTAAACAAAAGCGGATACTTCAATTTCATCTGATCTTCACGTTCCCGCGTGAATTCAGGACCACGTTTCGAATTCCACCGAACCTTGACGATGGCAATCCTACTATGCTTCAACTTCTTAAACTCTCTTTCCAAAATTTCCACAGGCCCTTCCACAAAATTTAACTTAGCATCAACTCGAATCTCATCCAAAGGCACTTGCAGTGTTGGATCAGCCAAACACTTCTTAAGGTTCGACACGTGGAACGTGTCATGAACACCGTTCAACTCCTCAGGCAAATCTAACCGATAGGCCACAGGGCCTACTTTCTCAACAATCTCAAATGGTCCAACAAACCTAGGTGCTAACTTCCCTTTCTTCCCAAAGCGTACCACACCTTTCCAAGGCGACACTTTGAGCAAGACATAGTCACCTACACTAAACTCTAGAGGCTTCCTCCTCTTATCAGCATAACTTTTCTGACGATCACGCGCAGCCTTAAGTCTATCCTTAATCTGCGAGATCTTCTCAGTAGTCTCTTGCACTAACTCAGGTCCTATCAACTAACCTTCTCCCACCTCAGCCCATATAATTGGCGAACGACACTTCTACCCTACAAAGCCTCAAACAGAGCACATCTCACACTAGAATGATAACTATTGTTATACGAAAACTTAACCAACAGAAGATGAACATCCTAACTTCCTCTGAAGTTCAGGACGCATGCTCTAAGCATGTCTTCCAAAGTCCGAATAGTACGCTCACTGCCACACCCCGACAATGGCAGAAACTCGGGAATGCATCATAATGATCAATCATAACACAAGATACAAAATAGAGAAAACTAAATTGTATAAACTCCAAGTGCTATGAAGACCATCAACCTTGAACAAACTCGAGTGATGTCCCAAATCGCAACTAAAAATCCACAATCTCTTACAAGTATTCCAATGCCCTCACAGGGGACCATAATCCAAACTTAATCTAAAACATCCAAAAACTAGAATCAATACAACAAACAAGCAAGACTTTAAACGAAATTCCACTCGAGATACTTCTAAGTCTGCTATCAATCACCAAAATACTCTTCTTTCACTTCACTTGAAAATGATACTGGAAAACGTCAACAATAATGTTGGTGAGCTCGTAGGTTTGACCTTAAACCCAAAAGTTGTGCCAATATTTCAACAGTGGACAATAGTGCTATATGACAGTGAATATATGCAAACAACCTTAGCATCACCGCTAATCAGTAACCATATGTCACTTACGCACCTAAAGGGCCTACCAGCTGGAGCACTAAAATTAGGGCAGGACCACATACAAACCTGGGTAGGCGTACCCATCCGCTCTAATAATCACACAAATACTGGGTAGGCGTACCCATCCGCTCCAAACAATCATACAACACATAATATTCACATAGCAGTCATAAGCACATATCTTGTCCCAAAAACAAAACCACATTTCGCACAGATCAATTCAAAACATTTCAAAACACATTTGAGTATCATTTTCCCCCAACAAAAAAACCAGTAAAAAGTAAGGTTACGAGAACTCACCTCAAGCAAGTCTTTAACAACCAAATCTCAATCACACAAACAAATGCAACCACGCCCGCACACGACCTAGTCCAGTTAATGTCCCAATTTAATCATCCAATTCCAAAACAATCTTCACGTTTGATGCATAGAGTTTAAACGCGTTGTACACTTACCCAAAACAATTTAGTGGTGTGATGGTTGACAACTTAACTCTACAATCATATCAATCTCATGCCTCGATAATACATACTTATACTATTTAGCGTAAATAGATAAGTAATATAATAAATATTTATAATTATTAATCATAAATATATCTCGACAAGTCCATTCGGTACACCTTAGTCACTTTAAAATAATCATTATACGGTTGAAAATGAAACGTTTACTCATAATAAACACTTTGGAGAAGTTTCGAGAAAAAACATATATTTTTTGTCTTTTAGTGAATTTAGTAAATAAATAAAACAAAATAATCAAATATTATTTTATTATTTAAAATCAAAAATCTTGTTTTTAAGAAATTTTCTAAGTATAAACTTTTTATGAAATTTCGACATGACTCGTACGTTTATACAACGTTTTCCAAGGTTTCAAACCTTATTTTCAATATTTTTCACAAATTCGACATTTTTCGACAAAATTCCAAAATCTCAATCGTTAACGCTTACCAACACGTTTTTTCTAAAATATCGTTCAATATCACTTCGTAAATACATTTTCACTTTCAAAAGTCCATCAAAATTCTCATAACTACTACATATCGCTTATTGGGCCTTAAGGCCCAACAAGGGTCCATTAAGACATATATAAGTCCAAAATACTATTTAAGTCCAAAACCAATGTCCATTTACATATATAAGTATATACTTATATGTAGAAATAATCCGGACCACAATAAGCCCTCCCATTAAGTCGCGGCTCAAATAGACTTATTGGGTCGTGAGTCCATAAACTCCAAAATACGTATATTAAGCTTTAAAATAAGCTATTAAGCTACGTATCGCTTTTGGTTACTACCATAAGCCTCAAAAATAGTCCACAACATACGCCATAACACAAAAATAATCAAAATCACTTTCCTAGTGATTTTGGGAATCCATTCGTGGCCTATAAGCCCAAATAAGCCAAGAAATAGCTTAAAAATAAGCCCGAATAAGCCATACAAGCTACTATAAAAAAATAAGCATTCTAGCATCATATATTATTTAACCATCACGACCACAACATCAAAACTATCAAAACCCTCTTTTTCCTTTTTACTATTTACGAACCAAACACCACCCTTTTTTATTCATTTCGCTTTCAAAAATCGATTTTCACAACGATCAACTTGTACAACTAACATCTATGCATCAAAATAAACCCAAAAGGACAAACGAAATTTAAATTTGAAAACTTACAAGAAAATCTTCAAATTTGTAGATTTTGACACGAACCAGACAACCCAAACGTTGTTTAAATGAATAACCAAACACTAGAATCAACCCCAAATATTTATGTCTTCATATTTTCTTGATCAAACTTCAAAAATTATGAGAGTGTGTGTGTTGTAGGTGCGGACGAACATAAGAGAGACGGGAGAGGATATTTTTTTGATTTTGAAAATGAACTATGTGTAAAAATGAGGATAAAGAAAGCATCTTATGTATAATTTGGACAAGGTTAGCTAAAATTAAGCCACCTTGTCTCCCTAGTCTTCTTTTGACCGGCCATGGTATCCCATGGGGTCTCGGGCCTTTCTTTTCGTGTCGGGATCACTTAAATACTCGTAAAACTCAACCGTAAAATTTACCCCAAAGTTAATTATCATTTTTATTCACTTTAAAAATACTTTTCCATTAACCTAGAGTATTTACACGACATATTTTCACTTTACACCCTTCAAAACTTATTTGGACATTAACAGACGTGTCGGACTCGTTTTTTGACATTTCTCAAAATTCACGGGTCAAACCACCCGGAATACACATAACACAATAATACCTTCCAAAAGGGATTATTAATCACAATAAACCATAATTCATCACATATCTCATAAAATCACCACCGTCAACACGATACAAAAATCTGAATAAACTGACAAAAGTCAAATAGTCAAAGGACTATAAATGAAATATTCAGAACACAAAAAGGGCAAAGGTTACATTCACTCTGACCATCGGTCTGAGGGTGATAAGCCGTACTCATGTCTAAACGAGTCCTTAATGCCTCTTGCATTGACTGCCAAAACCTTGATGTGAAACGACTATCACGATCCGATATAATCAAGATTGGCACACCATGTCTAGCAACTATCTCATTCAAATACAATCTAGCCAACCTTTCCATCTTATAATCCTCACGCATAGGTAGAAAATGAGAAGACTTAGTCAATCGGTCCATAATGACCCAGATTGTGTCATGCCCACTACTAGTCCTAGGCAACTTAGTCACAAAATCCATAGCTATCTCTTCCCATTTCCATACGGGAATCTCAGGTTGCTGGAGCAAGCCAGATGGCCTTTGATTCTCAGTCTTAACCTTCAAACAAGTCAAACACTTACTAACATACTCAACTATATCCTTTTTCATTCCAGGCCACCAATACCTATCTCTCAAATCATAATACATCTTGTCAGCTCATGGGTGTACAAAGTACTTCGACTTATGGGCTTCATCCATTATCAGGGTTCTCACCTCACCCTTCAAAGGTACCCATATTCGATCCAGGTAGTACAAGGTTCCATCGCTTCTCTGTTCTATCATCTCATCCAAACCTTTCTACAACCCTGCAAACTCATCCCTAGCATCCTTCTGAGCCGCCAGTATCTTATCCTTGATACTCGACTGAAAGGTCATATTCATAGCTCTAACTCTCTTAGGATTTATTCTTTTTTTCCTACTTAGGGCATTAGCCACCACATTCGCCTTACCAGGATGGTAGCGAATTTCACAGTCATAATCACTAAACAACTCTATCCAGCGACGTTGTCGCATATTCAACTCTTTCTGACTAAAGATATGCTGAAGACTCTTATGATCCGTATAGATGACACTCTTAGCCCCATACAGATAATGTCTCCAGATCTTAAGTGCAAACATGACTGCACCCAACTCTAAATCATAGGTAGTATAATTTTTCTCATGAGTTTTCAACAGCCTAGACGCATAGGTTATCACTTTACCTCTTTGCATTTACACACAGCCTAGTCCTATCTCGGACGCATCACAATATACCACAAAGTCTTTTGGTCCATCGAGGAGAGCTAGAATAGGCGCATTACACAACTTATCCTTCAAGGTCTGAAATGCCAATTCATGTTCCTCACCCCAATCGAAAGTCTTACACTTCTGAGTCAAGATTGTAAGAGACTTAGCTATCTTAGAAAAGTTCTCAATGAACCTACGGTAATATCCAGCCAATCCTAAGAATGAATGAACCTCAGTCAGAGTTCTAGGGGCTTTCCAATTCTTAACAGCTTCAATCTTACTAGGGTCTACATGAATCACATCACCATTGATCAAATGCCCAATAAACTGAACTTCTCTTAGCCAGAATTCACACTTAGAAAACTTAGCATACAGTTTCTCCTTTTTGAGCAGTCCCAAGACTAACCTTAAGTGCTCTACATGCTCCTCTTGAGTCTTAGAGTGGATTAAGATATCGTCTATAAACACTATCATAAACTTATCAAGATAAGGCCTACAAACTCTATTCATTAAATCTATAAATACCGCTGGTGCGTTAGTCAGACCAAAGGGCATTACAGTGAATTCGAAATGTCCATAATGAGTTCTAAACGTAGTCTTTGGAATGTCATCCTCATGCACTCTCAGCTGATGGTATCCAGACCTAAGATCTATCTTCGAGAAAAATTGCGACCCTTGCAGTTGATCAAATAGATCATCAATTCTAGGAAGTGGATAACGATTCTTAATAGTCAACTTATTCAACTCTCTATAATCAATGCACATTCTAAAAGAACCATCCTTTTTCTTAACGAACAATATCGGCGCTCCCCAAGGCGACGAACTTGGTCGAATGAAACCTTTGTCTTGGAGTTCCTTGAGTTGTCCCGACAACTCCTCCAATTCAGAAGGTGCCAAGCGATAAGGAGACTTTGCTACCGGCGTTGCTCCAGGGATTAACTCAATTCGAAACTCAATTTCCCAAATAGGCGGTAATCCAGATAGATCATCCGGGAATACCTCAGGAAAATCTCTAACTACAACAATCTCTTCTTGTTTCTTATCACCAGCCTTAGCACCCATCAAAAATCTTGCTTTCTCTTCCGGTCTCTCTCCTAATACTCTAAGCGCTTTGCCATCCGGTAGTGGTATCCTTACTACCTTCTCATGGAAAATTATTCCAGCCTTATAATTGGACAACCAGTCCATACTTATAATTACATCAAATCTCCCATGCCCAAAAGGTTATCAAATCGATGTCAAAGACATGACCCTCGATTTCTAGTTTGCAACCCTTAATAACCTTATCAATCTCTACTAGCTGCCTGCTAGCTATCTCAATCTCATATTTGAAACCTAAGTCGATGGGCTCTAAGCCTAACAGAGATATGAAAGTAGTGGAAACAAAACTATAATCGGCACCAGAGTCAGATAAGGTAGTGGCAAAATGATTGTTCAAAGTAAACGTACCCGTCATAATGTTTGGATCCTGGCGATCTTCCTTTGCTCCCAACATGAATGACATATCCCTAGCCTGGTTTCCTTGGTTTCTATGACCCTGACCCCCGTTATTAGCAGCAACTTGGTTTTGAAGATTTTCTTCTGGTCCTTATGCCCTATTCAATCTAGGACAAGCTGACCTGACATGGTCGGTACTACCACACTCATAACATGTCCTAACAGTTGGGTTTCTAGCATTGACATGATTCACATTCCTCGGCACGCCTTTACAATCCTTTGCCAAATGACCTGGGTGGTTATAGTTGAAGCATGTGCGACAAGGCCCTTTGGGTACATGGTCGGAGTTGCAGGTGGTACACTTGGGCCAAGTACCCGTATTCTCTCTTCCTACAGGATTTACAGTAGTGGAAAAAGCATTCCTAGTCCTAGTCCTCTTATTATCATCCCTACCATTCCTATCCTTGCTAGGTCCCCCCCCCCCCCATTTTCTCTTTTCTCAACCTTCTTAATTGATCCATTTCTCACAGCCTCATCAGCCAATGCACCAGAAATCTGCATAACCTTCTGTATAGTCTTTGGCTCCGTTGCTCCCACCATAATACGGATTTGTGAAGCAAGGCCATACATATTCCTTTCAATCATCCTACTCT
>BQNB010099120.1:0-13379 GCA_026074375.1 Tanacetum coccineum
ATAATTAAGGTCAAAGTTGAAGAAAAAAGACTTTAAAAAGTCAAAAATGAACACTTAATATGGGACGGAGGGAGTACATATTATTGAAATCTGTTTGCAACAAAAATACTCAATCTATATTAATTGGATGTTCATGGTGGTAAGGGCATCCACTATGGTCATTTCAAGAAAATGTTTAAAACACATGAAAATGTTTATACTTTGTTTTAACCATAGTGAGTTGATGTTTGATGTCCATGTGGAATGAAAAGGTCTAAGATCTTGGACCTTTTCATAATTTAATGCATGTGTAATTGTTAACCATTTTATAAACTAGAAAAAGTTTATCCATAGTGCAACAAGATTTATAAAATCAAAAGCTTTGTAAATTAATGATTTTATAAATGTTTAGACCTTTTAATTAAAAGTACTCAGAAAATAGAAGAGGAAAAAAATTAAAAAAAAAAAACCCGCCCCCTCCGCCACTCCCCCCCCTAACTCGAACTCCTCAGACCCCACTCCCCCCCCCCACAAAACCCAGACCCCCCTCGAGGCAGCAACAACCACACCCATACGAACACAGTCCTTCCAACCAACCCCTAAATAACAACCCCGAAAAGTGCCCGACTTCTAAAAAAAACAAAGCTCCCCACACGCACCACAATTCCCATGTCCCCGAAAGCATCACGAATGTCAAGAAAGTGAAATTAAAGGTGAACACAATTCCTAAAACATAAAAAAAGATAATTATAAATAGCAATCCCAAACTAAAAAAACTAGCTAAATAGGAATTACCCTACATTCCCCAACCTATAGATAGCTTATACATCCATTTTCAAACCATGAATCAACTACTATGCATAAGATATTAACTATGTAATGTTATCCAATAACATGGAGATACTAAAGCTAAAGCTACATGCATTTAAATTTGTCTACGTATGTTCTGTACAAATTTTTGTTCGTCAAAACTTACACTAAGAACAACAATATAACCAGAGATACAGCGTACATATTTTCTAGTGATACCTGTGACCATTGATGCTCTAACAAGATTTCTCGACCTCGGATTTTGCTAGTTAAACACTTTAATTAATAAGAAAAAGATAGAAATGATCGTAAATATTCTGAATGACCGCGTGCGTCTGAACTAAAATCTCATTCTTTTTTTGATAACATGAATAAAAAAAACTCGATACTTTCATCTCATCCTTGTATTTTGCCCTATTAAGTATTCAATGTTTCTTTATTCTTCAGTTTGCGCGCCTATTAATTTAATAGTGAAATGTGATCAAAATAATATAAAGTACACTCAATCATAATCTTTTGCGTTTTTCAACTTTGTGAAAGTACGAATATAGACTTGGTGTCATGGTTCATGCTAAAACGGAACAACTTTAACATCATATAGCATTATGAATAAATGGTCGCTTTAATAGATCAAAGAAACTTACATTAAAAATAAATTTTACTTGCCATTACATTAACTTATGAATAGTTGTATTGACTTTTGACATTAGCAATATAGGAAAAGTAATTATTTCAACCATCTCATTAGGTTATAATTCATTACAGTAATAAATATTTTCTGTCATTGGCATTGGCGGGGGCAGGAGGAGGTACGGTGGGCACGTAACTCTCAGCGAGAAAAGTGTAATATTTTTAAAATACATGATTATTTTTGTAATTTCCCTCACAATGAACCGATTTATAATGTAGTTTTTAAAAATTAACAAAGTTTAAATCCCTTAATCCTAACTCGTTCTGACTTCTGCTCCAAACCTTAAACTCATAACAATTCGCCATCGCATAAACTAATGTGTAAAGGTGTGAACAAATATGTCAAGGTTGGAGATATAGATCTGGGTGATTGTTGGTCAGGCCCAAAGGTTGAATCTTGAACTAATCAAGTAATGAGATGATTCCCTCACAATAAAAGGCAAACGTTAGTCCTTACCGTGGGGACGGACCCACGATTGGACTCCGGCGTAAAGAGTAAGTAAACATATTAGTCATATAATGTCAGAGTATAGGCTGTATGTGAACTGTGGTACAGAAAATCTTACAATGTGGAGGTGTTAGAGTATCCAATTTATAGGTGAGACCAAATATTAGTATATCTAATATTTCCTCATTTCTGTAAGTAAGGGTAACCGAAGTGGACCCTTATCAGACGAGGATCCACTTATAATCGTGTCTTGTGGACTTGGGCTTGCCTAGCGGACTTCCGCTTGTCTTGCGAAAGCGTCCTAATGGGAGCTTTCCGTCCTCTTGCTGTCTCCGAAACCGTAGCCAGTTGACTGGGCTTAGTTTTGGTCATTGTGTTTTGGCGTTGCTTTTTTGGCATGGGCCCATGTATAATCATATGTAGTCCAGCCCTAGAGCCTGTTACAACGTATTATACGTCATCAGTCCCCCATTTCTAGATGTCTATTACGAGCGATTTATTGCGTGACAGTAGATATTACTAAACTCAGTCTCCAGTACTTCTATATCCTATTTCGGTCTCGCCGGCTTACCTTATCCTTAACGTTCCTTGCACTTGTTAAAGTAGGAACGTGGGCGACGTGGTCTCTTCGTGCCTTTTTTACAACCTTCTGACTGATTTGACTGGTTAGTCCAACTACTTAACTGTCATCACTATCTTTTACTTCTCACCCTGACCGTTGACTCGGAGGTCATGGCCATGTAGAAGCATCTGAAAAGAAAAAGAAAAAAAAATCTTGCATTTACTATACCGAGAGTATAAATACTCGGTGTGGTTTTCACTGTTTCCTTTTTCATCTCTCGAACTATAATCGTCATTGTTAAAAAATTCTTTGAGCTCTGCCAATCTGTATCCTTTGCAACCAATGCTTCGAAGAACTTTAGGTTTTTAGGTTAGGCCATAATTCTTGCTTACTTTTTATCATGAACAACATTACATATATAAAGTCGGTTCTTACTCAGAAAGCTCTAATTTTTTTTGGCGAAAACTTACCATAAACTAGATGATTTCCACCACATTGCCCATTCCTAACCAAACAAATCATGAAATGCCTACTAAGCAAAAAATAGGTGTATATACTAAGAATCCTCGGTTCAACTGGTTCGGTTAACTAGTTCGGTTCCAACTCAAGAAAACTAGTTCGGTTCCAACTGAAGAAAACTAGTTCGGTTCAAACTAAAATCAACTAGTTCGGTTCCAACTAATAACAACTCGTTCGGTTCCAACTAAAATCAACTCGTTCGGTTTCAACACAAACAAACTAGTTCGGTTCCAACAAAAACAACTCGTTCGGTTACAACTACGACGACTAGTTCGGTTATAACTATGACGAAACCAAATTTTTCAAAACTCAAAAAGACACATTTATGATTGGTTTTTTGCAAAAAATCTTGTACAACTAGTGTTACTAACCCTATAGGAACAAGAAAAATGACAACTTTAAGGTTTTTAAGCTGAAAAATTTTAAATCAAGATTTTGTTCTTTGTAAAGGTTTTGAACACAAATCAAAAGACAAACACAAAAACTAAACACACCACTCCATGGCTCTTGATACCAATTAAAGAATACTAGTAGTCTATGATAAACAATCAAGAACTAGAGAGAGAGTGAGTGGAAGGAAGGTTTTGTTTCTAGAGAGAGAAAGTAATATGGAATGGATGATAATAATAATAATGTGTGTGAAAATGAGAAATGAAAACAACCAACCAACCACCCTCTCCAAGGCATGGAGAGGGTATATATGCTACATACAAGGCCGGCCATGGGCTTTACTAAGGCTTCCATAGGCCTTGGGCCATATTAGCTTACTAAGCTTATCATATGTTAACCTACGGGCTAAGACTAGTATATATTGGAAGTGACCGATACTTTTCTTGTTCCTAACAAAATGTATTAACCATATTTAATCTAATAAAATGCACGTTTTAGTTTATAAGTGCAATGATTGTCTTATCTCGTTGTCGATATATCATTCCTAGATTTAGGCGGTACTTCTTCCAAAAACCTAGACATGGCAATTCAGTCACAATTAACCACATCCGCATAAAGCAATCATGGTTGTTTATAATCTATCTTAGGAGACAATAATGGTGATCTTACTAAATCCTAGCTCATCGAGACTTTACTAACTTACTGCTTAACGGATCTTTATATACTAGTAGTCCATTGTCCAGATCTTTACCCAAGGAATCAAAACGTTATTGTTGATCCTAGGTCACCTGCTAGTCCAACTTGTTCACTAAACCAGAGGCAAAGATAGGACGTTATTTGTGATCCTACTACTCTAGATATATAAATCGCAATATGGAGAGCTATCCCAGCATCTAGACCACTTGGTCCGCTTTCTAGATCCAGTTGAATGATAGGTCGCGTACTTAAGCACATAAACGAGTATAAATTAATAAACATAAAGCAACACATAACTTATAAGATACAATTGAGATAAACGTAAACTAAACGTTAAATTATCATAAACATGGCTAATACCTAAATGTATTAGCCAATAACCATTGTAACGAATAAATATAACATAAACGAACGATTAAGGTGACCTAACCAAGTTAATGAACGATACCAACAATCGAACGCGTATTTAGAGTATAAGAATTTACAAGGGTTTTCCTATGGAATGAATTGCGTTACGAGACCTTCGTAGCTCATCTTCTCTTCTAAAAGTCAAACTTGGTGGTTAATGCCTTCTTCTCAGTCTTCAGTATATTTTTGCACACTCAAATTCGTATTTAGGGCTCAGTATTTATAGCCTCTAGAATTCGGTCGATACGCCGTATTAGATGTAGTCAATATGGCGTATTGAGGTTTTCTTGGAGTGGGGACCATGATATATCTCTTCCAGAATCTTTTATGAACCGCCAGTGAATACGGCGTATGTGTTCTTTTGGATATGACGTATTGCTCTTCAAATCTTCTTGGTTTCTTATGAATTTCAGGCGCAGATACCCCGTATCTTCCTTGATGGATACAACGTATTAGATGTCAGGACAGTAGTCTTTAAGATTTCTTCGTTTAAGCTCCAAAATGTGCGCCTTTTAGTTAAACTTCACCAATTGCTCCATATTTACTTCAAATAACAAATATAACCAATTAAGTACCAATTTATGCATGAAGTAATATCTAACGAGCAATTTAGATGGGATAAATGATGCTATAAAAGAGACGTTATTTGATGTCATCAACAACATCCTACGAACGTACAAATACCGCTAGTGCTTTTTCAGTCCACATAATCTCCCGCGTGATCAGAGTCGGCACATACTACGGTTTCTTTGCCGGTCCCCTTAGGATACCACAATCCTAAGTGCGTAGTGCCTTTAATGTATCGAAAGATACGCTTAACCGCTTCAAGATAAGAAGTTTTGGGATCCTCTTGGAAGCGTGCACAAAGGCAGACAGTAAACACGATATCAGGCCTACTTGTTGTTAGGTATAATAAACTACCTATCATGCCTCGATACTTGGTACTATCTACCGACTCACATTTTTTGTCTGTCGTGAGTTTTGTATCCGAGGACATGGGTGTTTTCATTGGTTTAGAATCTTCTAAGCCAAATTTCTTAAGCATTTCTTTAATATATTTAGAATGATTAAAGAAGATACCATCTTTCATTTCTTATATTTGTAATCCAAGGAAGAAGTTAAGTTCACCCATCATGCTCATCTCGAACTCGTCATGCATGATCTTTAAGTCATCACACATTTCTTGACAAGTCGTACCGAATATAATGTCATCGACATATATTTGAACAATGATGAGATTTGAACTTTTCTTCTTTGTAAAAAGTGTGTTATCTACCATTCCCATGTCATATTCATGTTTAATAAGAGAAGCTTTTAATCTATCGGACCAAGCTTTAGGAGCTTGATTAAGACCATACAAACCTTTATTGAGTTTATAAACATGATTAGGTTTTTCGAAATCAATGAATCTTGGAGGTTGTGCCACGTATACCTCCTCATTGATAAAACTAATTAGGAATGCACTTTTTACATACATTTGGAATAGTTTAAAATCTAAGGCACAAGCATAGGGTAATAAAATCCTAATAGACTCTAATCTAGCTATCGGGGCATAAGTTTCATCATAATCAATGCCCTCTTGTTGATTATATCCTTGAGCGATTAACCTAGCCTTATTACGAGATACAACACCGTTCTCGTATAACTTATTTTTATACACCCACTTAGTTCCTATGATTGTCGTACTCTTACGATGTGGTACTACCTCCTAAACATCGTTTGCAATGAATTGATTTAATTCTTCTTGCATAGCGATTATCCAACTTTCATCCTTCTAGGCTTCATTCACATTCTTAGGTTTTATAGTTGATATAAAACAAAAGAAGTTACTTTGGTTTTGGGCTTGAGACCTAAGGGTTCTTTGGTTAAGGTTTCCTATGACATTTTCTAGTGGATGGTTCTTAGATTCCTAAATGTTGACAATTTCGTCAATTTCTAAAGTTTCATCCTCATTGTCATTTTCTAAGTTTTTCTTTTCGGTAACCTTAATTGCTTTTTCTAAGTCAGCATCCACCAAGGGTGATGTTTTAGATGGTGGAGGAGTTTTATCGAATGTCACGTTGAGTGATTCTTCGATTTTCATAGTGTGTTTGTTTAGGATGATACAGGCTTTGCTATTTTGGGAGTATCCTAGGAAAACACCTTCGTATGACTTTGGATCAAACTTGGTGAGGTAATCTTTGGTGTTTAGGATAAAGCATTTGCTTCTAAATACTTTAAAGCAATCAAGAGTAAGTTTCCTACCTCTCAAGAGTTCATATGGTGTTTTTACTAAGATGGCTCTAATTAGAATTCGGTTAAGAATGTAGGTTGAAGTATCTACGGCGTTACACCAAAAATTTTATGGTAACGATTGTTTATTCAACATTGTTCTACTCATTTCTTGTAGAGTCATATTCTTCCTTTCTACCACACCATTTAATTGTGGAGTGCGTAGAGCCAAAAAGTTATGTGTAATACTGTTGGCATTACAAAACTCTCTAAATTGCACTTCATTATCAAATTCCCTATCGTGACCCGTCATAATTGACACTATAAAACAACCTAGTTGGTTTTGTACTTTCTTACTTAAGATTTCAAATTGCTCGAAAACCTCGGTTTTGGTTTTGAGAAATCTTGTCCATGTATACCTAGAATAGTCATCTACTATTACTAAGGTGTAGAGGTTTCCTCCGTAACTCTGTACGACGGATGGACCGAAGATATCCATGTGAAGGGGTTTTAAGCATCTAGTCGTTGAGACTATATTCTTAGATTTGTGACTAGCGTGAGCTTGTTTTCCAATTTTGCAAGCATCACAAAAGTTTTGATCAAAGTTAAGCTTAGGTAAATTCCTAACTAGTTCCTTAGATGCCAAAGATTGAATTAGGTGCATATTTGCGTGACCTAATCTCCTATGCCACAAAGTGGAGTTTTCTACCATCGTTGTTAGACAAATTTTGTCTTTTGACTTCTTTCCTAATTTCATCACATATAAGCCTCTTTTCCTAATACCCATGACCTTACCATCCTTAACAATTTCGCTATTATTTTTAGAAATCATAACCTTACACTTACTGTCACATATTTAACCTACACTTAGCAAGTTAAATCCTAAATTACCTACATGCTCTATATTTTCAATTTTAAGTGAGCCATGAGAGATCGTACCTTTTACAATGATGTTACCGCATAGATTACTACTAAAAACAACGTTACCTCCATTATATGCCTTGTAGGTTGAGAAGAGCTTTCGGTTACCCGTCATGTGTTTAGAGCATCTGCTATCTTTTATCTATTCGTCGGGCTCCAAGTCCACTCCAAGGCATATCTATTTATATAACACAATAACTCAAACATTTGGTCCCCAATATCTCATGGGTCCAAAGTTGTTAGTGCTAAACATCCTTTGCATTTGTTGCATTTGGTTGAGATGTGGAAATGGAGGACAGATTCCCCATGGCATGTAACTTTGAGGTTGGAAGTTATTCCAAGTTACAGGAAATCCATGAGGTTGATTTTGTCGACCAATATTTCTTTTTGCGCGGTGTTTTAGAACGAGGATAAGAATTATTGACTCTTCTTGGATGTGGAGTTTTTGACCTAAAGTTTAGTTTGGAAAATCCAACTCTGGGTTTTAGAGAAGGTTAATAAAACCGTTTAACCTCATCATCAGTAGCAATGGGAATTTTAACATTATTAACCATTATATGTTTTGGTCTAGGAACCAAAATGGATTTTTAAAAAGAAACAGATTTTCCATTTTATGACGAACAGACCAACGGTCCTTGACTTTCTTTGAGGGTCGTCTGTGCATTATGGGGGTCGCCCTCCATCATTTGGAGGACCGCCCACCTAAGAAGTACGTCTCATATTGAGATTTTTAAAATTTTGTTTCCTAGTTCTCCCGCATATTGATGCTTCAAATGAAATTAAAAACCCTAGACCCATTTATCACTTGGAGGGTTTTTTGAAAACTTGACATTTTATTTTATGAATGTGTACTCCCTTTGAAATTGAGTATAGCTTTAAAAGCTACCTTATTGAGTTTTTTGTTTACAATTCTAAGTGTTTTGACACGTTATACATTTGAGATCTAAATCCTTGATTCTCTCAAGTTAGACAAACTTTCTTTTATTCACTAATACTCCTTTTCTAATCTGTTTTCTAACACTTTTAAACTGTTTGTTCTTAAAGATTATTTTTAGACACCTTTTTTGCAAACTTAGAATATACATTATCAAACATAAGTATCATGTACCCAAGAATTCTCGTCACTAAACTAAGAGGATTCAGAATATACCTCGCTAGATGCATGAGCCATGAGACAAGTTTCGTCTTTAGCCTTTTCATCATCTTCCTCACCGCTATCACTTCAAGAACCTCCGACGAAACGCCTGTGGTTCTTGTCCTTCGGTGGTTTCAGACATTCTCCGATAAGACTTTGCTTGTAAAAATACTAGATTCGACTATATGCTAGATCAACCAACGATATGAACAACCAATGCATCTAACTACTTGCAATTCAATCACAATATAAACAATAAATATGAAGTATACATGAAAGAGAAGAGATAAGAGATAGAACAATCAAACCACAACACCGAGACTTATAGTGGTTTGGCTACGAAGCTCCTCTTCACCCTACTCCACTTCCCGAGTATCCGACTCGAGATTTCACTATGTCAACAAGCTCCCTTTAGGCGGAAAAAACCGTTTACACGTCGCTTATATTATTTTCCGACACTATACTAAATGTCAAGTCCTAATCTTAGCTAGAACCAATCTACCACTTCACTAATGTATTTTGAGGACTAAAATACTAACCGACACACAACCAACACTTTTGGATTTATACACTATCTGGATTTACACAATCACACAAGATCAAGAAAATAGAAGTTTGGATCTAGAAGAAGACAGAAGAAAATAACTAATCTATAACACTTCGTTTCTTGGCAAATACGAGTGTTCTTATCTTATACTTGATAGAGGAAGGAAGAAAAAGAGATTGGATCACTTAAAACAAGATTAAATTTAGTTAGTGATCAAGAATTTTAGAGAAAGAAAGAAGATTTTAGTGAAAGAAAGAAAACTGAAAAATCTATACAAAGAGGTCGGAAGAACTGCAAGGAATAGTGCAGTATTTATAGCCATGAAATGGTAACGTATCCTGGAGGCGGTCTCGGCGGTCCCAGATATATCTCGAGGCCGTCCTGCCTATCATGGGGCCGCCCCTAGGTAGACACTCCCATTTTTGTCATTTAGCGGGGAAGGTTAAATCTGGTGTAGAAGCTTTTATTTTGGAGAGAAATTAGATTTGATTTTTTATAAATAAGTAAAACATTTCTTTAATAGATAAAAATATTTTGTATATTTTTATTTTTGTAAAAATACTTTTATAGAAATATAATATTTAAGAAACATTATTTTCTTGATCACTAATCATGTTTAATGATTTGTTTATACACACCTTAAGTGATTTACGTCGAAATAAAAGTTTACGACTAATAACGTGTATACGTTTATTTTTATCGTAGAATGTTTTTACATTTTGTCATCTTCAAAACGTAGAGGAGTCGAAAAATATAAATAACGTTTTTAGACATTATTTGTATTAACAATGTGTATATAATATTGTCTTTATGAGTCTTCTCATTAAAGAAACTCATATAAACCTCACAGTGTAACCGACCGGCGAAAGATCAATCAAATTCAAAAATGATTATCTTTATGGATAACATCTTAACAATAATAGTTTTGAGTCATTCATCCTATTCAAAATTTTGATAATGCACCTCTTATAGTTAGAATGTTCACCGTGATCTTTTAACTCATATTCGTCAACATTAATATTAAAACATATCACTCGAATGCTCAAGTTATCCTCGCGGATCAATGAATGTAAGTTACATCATTCTAAGTTTCAACATTTACATGGTCATCCTCAATATGACTGTGTTAATGCGTTCAAAAGCTTGTGTATTTTGCTATTATATCTTTACGAGATCTACACATGCTCTCACTTGCTTTTTGTAAGAAAAGTCTATTCTCTGAATACTTAGTATTTTGAGCAACAATAACTTGTTCTCAATTGGGACATGCAAAATACATTTACAGTTCTCGACTTTAGATTGTTAATAACAATCTCCAAGAGATTTTTAACAAAATTAGATTTTCAGTTAAGACTTAATAGGATTTATCCTATCTTAATACTAGAATAATGTCTTAATTAACTTCTAAGTTGGAGTCATATTGAGTATATACATGACATACTCAATTTTCTAACCTTGATAGCTTTAGGAGTAAATAACTTAAAGTCATCATGAATCAAAACAATATCAATACAGCTAGATTACCTTTTTAGGACATACCATAAAATTATGGTATTCTAAAAAGATCGATATTGTTAAACAATTCCACAATTCATTAGATGGACTTATACTTTATGGCTTTACCTATTTGCTAACTTAATTCCAAAAAAATGGCATCATTAGTATTACTAAGCCGATTACATGTTTTATTATTATAGGTATTTACTCATGTCAACGAATTTATGTGTATGTCATAACAAGTAGAATAAACATCTGTTAGTGCAAATATTACGATCTTTAATCTATACGATCTCTTTATGTTTTGGTGATGACAAACATGTGACTTGTAATACGTAACGTAAAGTGCGCAAGTTACTCGTAATCACAAATCATCAATGCATACATGCATCAACATCTCTCGATGTCTCAAGTATGCATCAAGACGGACATTGGTTTACACCTGACGTAAATCACGCAAGGTATGGATAAACAAATCATTAAACTTAATTAGTGATCAAGAAAATAATTTTTCTTCTTAATCCATCATATTTTTATAAAACTAGACTTTTATAAAAATACACAAAATAGTTTTAATTAAATAAAAATAAGTTTTATTTAAAAACATAAAATTTAAAATTCAAATTTTCCCTCCAAAACTGCTGCCAGCTAAGTCAGATAAACCTTCCCCACAAAAAAACAAAAATTAGAGCGTCAGTCTAGGGGCGGCCCCCTTAAAGCCTAGGCGCCCCCTTATATATAAGGGACAGCCAGGACCGCCCCCAGCTGACCGTTGTGGAATCCTGGCTATAAATACAGGTCCACCCCTTGCTGAAAATTAACCCTCTTTGCACAGATTTTTCAAATTCATTTCTCACTCTAAAATCCCCTTTCTCTCTCTAAATATCTTGAACACTAACATAGTTTAATCTTGTTTAAATGTGATCCAATCTTCTATCATTTCCTTCTTCCTTCATGTGCAAGAGAAGAACTTCAGTCATCTTCAAGATTCGATAGTCTAGTTAGTCCATTTGTAACATTTGTTACATATAGATAGAGTCTATGTCTTCCAATCTTTAGTAGCGTTTAGATCTAAATGATGTATTGTATGATATCATCTTTCACGGCCCGGATGATGATTCTTAGATTTGGCTAGTTTCTAGAGAGAGAAATACATGGAGAGATAATTTCTAGAGAGAGAAAAATCTATGTGTAAAATGCAAATGAATAATGACTAGCTTGCCTCTTCCAAAGTTAGAAGAGGCTTAAAGTAATTATTCCACGGGATTTTACTAATCTTAACTAAAACCGAGAAATAAATCTTTCACGGGATTTACAAAGAAGAAAAGAACGTAAAGATTAAGGCATTTTATGTGACATATTTCGCTTAGGAAAAAATCAAACATAATTCGCTTGATGACTTATGACATGTTTCGCTTGATGAGAAAGCAAACATATTATCAGCTTGTGAGAACCTGTCATAATTTTTGCTTGTTGAAAACTAACATTTCGTTTGAAAATCTGTCAAATTTCAACCTTGAATCAACCTGTCATATTCGCTTGACAATTGTCATATTCCGCTTGAATACATATTTCGCTTGGAATCAACCTGTCTTATTTTGCTTGATTCAACCTGCATATTCCGCTTTCTTCAAACTTGCATATTCCGCTTCCTTCAAACAGAAGGTTAACTTCGAGCAAAACACTTATTTTTCCAACAAAATCACCAAAAACACACCCTTTTTGACGCTGAACCTTGATTTTTCTTGCACAACTAGTTACCTTATGCCTAGATCTTGCTTAAAAACATAACAATAAACACATCCAAGCACAAAAACTGAGTTTTGATTTTCGAACCAAAAATCCAAAATGTAACTAAAGAACACGATTTAATAAAGATTAAAACGCACACAAGCTCACGAAATAACCACATAGCTCTGATACCAATTGTATGATATCATCTTTCACGGCCCGGATGATGATTCTTGGATTTGGCTAGTTTCTAGAGAGAGAAACACATGGAGAGATAATTTCTAGAGAGAGAAAGCTCTTTGTGTAAAATGTAAATGAATAATGACTAGCTTGCCTCTTCCAAAGTTGGAAGAGGCTTTTATAGTTCTTACAATATACCGGGTATTAGTACCCGACTTAATACCGAAAGTCATACGATTAACTATTAAACTACGAGCTATAATAAACAGTAAAATACACGGGGTAACTAAGTCTTTTTCTAATATTTAACAGTTGTAAACTCCCACTCGTCTTACAACTCCCTAGGCAGTGTACCTACCCGTTATAGTGTAGTATAGGCAAGACACGGGGGTTGTTATCATTATCTAGAGGAATAGCGTGTGAAGGTTAAAACTAAATGTAACTAAGATCTAAAGATCAAAAGAAGAATATTTTTGTATTTTTATATTTTTATGAAAGCAATTAAAATCTTAGTTTTTGAAGGAGGTTGGTTTTAAACTAATTATCTAATTAATTAAACTAAATCTAATATGGAGAATTCGTATGATAAAAGAGAAGTGTTTACTTAATAATGCATGATCCTTGATAAGCTTCTCCTAACTCTATTGCTTTGTCA
>BQNB010099120.1:13464-25001 GCA_026074375.1 Tanacetum coccineum
ATAATTTCCATTATGTACCTGAGCAACAGTAACTTCTAAGAATCCATGAAGTCTTTTAAGTCCCAACAATCTTTGCTAATTCTTGTTGTGGAATAGAACTGACATTCATGGTTGTCTCCAAGTTGTTGAAGTCAGCCTGTCCACCCACATCTTCATCATCATATTCTAGTGTTATCATCCATTGGAGACACATTTGGAACATCTGGAAGAGTAAATGCATTTTTGAAAGGAGAAAATTATTCAAATAGATGTTCCTCAAATGCATTAGAAGCTTCATCATTAGTAAAACATGGTCCAGCAGCACTAACAGGTGTACCAAAAGTATTAAAACTATTAGTACTGTTAGTCTGCTTTTCTTGTTGAAGTAGCCTTTCAAACTCACTTCTTGTGTCTTGATCATCCTCCTCACCTTTATCAAAAGCTCCACTTTCATTCACTTCTGTAGGCTTCATACCAACATCTTCTTCACTGTCCTTAGGACCTTGAGAGATTAATGGATCAGTTTTGCAGAAAGGTGTCAGGATGTACTCTTGTTCAGGTTCTGTCTTCTTTTAAGCTTGACCTGCAACAATATTATCTCTAGTTCCTACAATACCATTAGTTTGATTTCTTGTAACAACTGCCACATAGTTCATAGATATTGTCAAAGAATCAACATCAAAAAGCCAGTCTGGTCCATTTCCTGTCACATTAGGTGCATTTTCAAGAAATATAATGTTTAAGGTCTCTTCAACTATCTTGGTCCTCTTGTTAAATACTCTCATAGCCTTGCTAACCACAGAGTACCTAACAAAAAATCCCCTCATCAGCTTTTCCATCAAACTTGCCAAGATAATCCCTGGTATTTAAGATGGTAACAGAACACCCAAAAGGTTTCATAAAGTCTATCAATGAGGTTCTTCCACGAATAAGTTCATAAGGTGTCTTGGTATGAGGCTTAATGACTAAGACCCTATTTAGCACATAGCAAGCAGTATTAACTGCTTCAGCCCAAAAGGTGGTTGGCAACTTAGAGTCAACTAACATAGTTCTTGCAGCCTCTATCAGTGTTCTATTCCTCCTCTCAGCAACACCATTCTGCTAAGGAGTCCTAGCAACACTGAATTCCCTCTTAATACCCTTTATTTCACAAAACTGATTCATTACACTATTTTTGAACTCAGTTCCATTGTCACTTCTGATAACTTTTACTTTGTAGTCTAGTTGATTTTCTATTTCAGTTATGAAGGTCTTTAATATCCCACTAGTTTCATCCTTAGTGGCCAAAAAGAATACCCAAGAAAATCTACTAAAGTCATCAGTGACAACTAGGCAATAAGACTTTTTCATTAAACTCTTAACATTTGTAGGACCAAATAGGTCCATATGAAGCATATGTAAGGGTTTGCTGATTGAGTTTACAAGTTTGGCCTTACAGGAGGCTTTGTGTTGCTTTCCTTTCTGACAAGCAACACAAGAATGGTCATTTTCAAAAATCTTTGAAGGCAAACCTCTAACAAGGTTTCCCCTCACAAGTTTGTTCATGTTTTTAAAGTTTATGTGACCAAGCCTCCTATGCCATAAATTGGATTCATCAATTGTGGCCTTAGCAAAGAGGCAAGTTAAACCTTTAGTGGGAACAACACTCTTTAGGTCAACACTGTAAATGTTATCCTTTCTTGGAACTCTCAGCAAGACTTGACTTTCATCAAGTAGCTTAAAGTCAGAAGATAAGACAAGACATTCAGTGTCAGTAAAAAGAACATTATTCTTTTTGTCACAAATTTGTGACACACTAAACAAGTTATACTTAAGCTCCTTACAAAAGTACACATTATCAAAATCCAATGTTCCTGTTTTGATTTTACCTTTTCCAGAAATTCTACCTTTACCATCTCCAAAGGAAACAAAACCACCATCATAATCTTCATATTCAGTAAGATAGCATTTGTTTCCAGTCATGTGCCTAGAGCAACCACTGTCAATAACTCCTTTTTCCTTGTACTCCTTCTGATATACGTTTGGATTAGCACTCTACACGTCTACATACGCCACAAATACGCTAGGACCCTTGTAAGTCAAGTTTCGAACTCATACTCATCGTATTTTAAATTGTCTTTTGATTTCTAGTCATTATGTCACGATATCTATGAAATGCACGCACCTATACGTGTATGCTTTATACTCGTATGGTGCAAGGGACTAATAAGGTGCGAGAACCACGTGATTTAACGCGACAAGGAATTAAATGTTGCGTCTAAGGCGAAAGCTTGGTCTCCAACATGAACAACGTGCCCTATATACGAAAATATAAGAAATGTACACGTAAACTTTTATTGTAAACGAGTTAGGACGACTTAGAAATGCGTACGCGACCCTAATGGACACTTGCATGGCGAACCCGACGTGTACACAAGTCGAATACACGGCATATTGTCACTAGAGCCTTTCAAGTAACTATAAAAACAAACAAACCTTAATGGGCCTCCTAGCCCATTACCGAGTCCACGAAATAAGCTATACACCACGAATAAGCTCCCACAGCTTATTCGTGTGCTTATACGCGGCTTAATGAGCTTAAGGTAGACTTAAGAACCTAAATGGACCCCTTGTATTTCTTTGAAAACCAACCGAACCCTTAACGGGCTTACTAGCCCTTTCGCAAGCCCAACGTGAGCCATAAGCTCACAATAAGCTCTAACCGCTTATCGGTAAAGTTTTGCACGGCTTATATAAGTTAAATAAGCTTAATGGACTCAAATAAGGTTAACGGGCCAAGCCCTAACCCCTAGAACCCATTCGGGTGACTATCGGGCCCAATAGGCCCAACGGAGAGCTTATTAGCTTATCGGATAAGCTAAATAAGCAAACCGACCTCCCAAGTGCTTATTGGATCTAAATAAGCTTAACGGACCCTAATGGACCCAACTAGACCTTTTAAAACCCTACCGGGCCTAAACGGGCCCAAGACCGGCCCATTTGAGTTGCTTATTGGCTTATTGGCTTATTTAGAATAAGCTGAAAAGGAAAACAGTTTGTCCGGTTTATTACAAGATGGAAAAGCACTAGGAAAAGTCCAAGAACCCTAAACACCCTTATCGGGTTAAGTCATTGGGCCCATAAGCCCAACAAGCTCGAAATAAGCTTCAATAAGCTCACCGAGCTTATTTTAAGCTTAAACAGCCCACGTGAACTTATTATGAACATGTAGACTTGTTAAAACAATAACGGACCTCTAAAAAGCTAAACGGACCTTAACGGGCCCAATAAGGCCCGTTAAGCCAAAATAAGCTCGATAAGCTTATTTTTAAGACGAGACAATTTTTATAACTTAAATGAGCTTAACCAAGAGAAATGCCACTCGTTGGGATTTATTCGGAGTTAAAATGGAATTTTCGTAAGTCAAAGGACTAAAAATGTAAATTTCGAAACTTGAAGGATTAGTTTTGTTACTTTTCGAATTACACTAACTCTAGGGACCATTCTTGCAACATTCTAAGACTTAGGGAGCTAAGTGAAATTAAAAGGATCAAAAACTAACTTTTGTAAACTCAAGGGACTAATCATGTCACTTTTGAAACTAAAAGGGTTTTAAATATAAAAGGGTATATTTATAAACCTAGGGACTAAAAGTGTAATAACTAGAAACCTAAGGGTATGTTAGTGAACAAAAGTGAAACAAATGAAACACTTAACACGTCGGTCGAACACTAAGATGTTCGGACATCGACGGCTTAAATAACACGTTAATAAATGAGTATATTTATTAATAATGATTACACGTTTCTCGAGAACCATCGAAAGTATAACTACAATAACCTTGTGCATCACTACACAAGTGATCACGGTATATATATAAACTTAAAATAAAATGGGGATTTAGTTTTATGACAATGAGTCGTAGTTTAAATGTGTAAATTAGACTTGACCGTTACTTGTTACGTACATTATCGGTGTGGATCAACTACCTATTGATACTTGTTATCAATTCAGGGAAATACCGTGCTAAGGTGAGTTCATAGCCACATGCTTTACATTTATGAAATGATTTACATCCTTGGGGTGATAACAGGCTTTGTTTTACAAACTGGACGCAAGTGTAACATTTTATGCCATGATTACTGTGGTTTGCCTAGTTACATACCTTTTTTGTCTGATCAATGAACTGTTTAATGCATAGATGTGATTGGGGAATTACATTGTGCGGGCGCGAATGTTATGGATAGATCTATTAGGGATTGACGATCCCCGTTCGGGTGACTAGCTATCACTGGGAACGAACGCGTACCATGTCGAATCTGGGATGTTGCAGGGTTAGCACACCATTCACGGACACCGGTTGGCAAATTTATATTTGCATTCATACATGTCGAGCTTCAGTGTCATGAGCTTAGGAACCGTAAATTACTTTTATGATGTCTGCATTTGTTGCTTAATCATGCATTTGGAAATCTTGCGGTCCTACAATCCTGTTTTTCTTCAGCAGTGGTGGGTTTATACTCATGTTCAACTGTTCTTACAGTTCTCCTCAGCACTTCGTTCCCATTCTTGATTACTTCCTATAATGAGTAATCAGTCATAAGAAAATATTATTCTATCCTCATTAGCCAAAGATCATAGTCCCCTGGGTTAAGGATAGGTAGTCTTGCAGTCAGATTTAAAGTGGTAGTTCCTACCTACATCTTATCACTAAAAAAATAGATCTTGGATGAATTGGTTGATTCTTTTTATTCAAAGCTTCACAACAAGCTCTGATACCACTTTTTGATCCCAATGAATAGATCTTTAACTCCTTAGCTTGTAAGGTTTAGTACCCTTGGATAAATCCAAAAATACTAATAATGAAACTTTGATTGAATGATATAAACTATGCGAAAACTAGTATATATCACTAAGAAGTATTCTCAATCAAACATTAAAGTATGTTTTGACACAAAATATGTAACATTTCTCAATTTCAGGTCATTTTACGACTCCTATTATTCGTCACTATTTATTTTGGTCCGATACGCGTTTACTTTTAATTTAACTTTTAAGCTAAATCGCGTAGACTAGAAATAATCATTTAACGTAAACGGTCACCAAATAAATTAAGGTTTACATCAATCAAGTGTTAAGTAATTATTAGGAAGATAATTATTGACTTTGCGCGTTTTATTTTTATTGGTCACGTAAAAGGGTTACGTTTCGCAATAAAATGCATTTAGACACACCTCGGAAATACCTAGACTTACCTAGACTCAAACCAATACCCACTTTTAATCCTTAAACACAAAATTTATGAAATTCTTGTGTTAATAAGCCACTAGGGCCGAATATGGGTAAGGATAACCCAAAAGAAATTCGTCCCATATGCTTATATCAACTAGAAAATCTCCTAATGATCCCTAAGTACTTGTACAACCCATGTTTAATTAAAACATGTACTAAGTGTCTCTACTTAGCTCATTACACAATGGTTAATAACCATTTGACTTCTCCTTTACCCCCTTGATGCCGCGGCAATGACCAAACCCACACACAAAACCATAAGATTTCATAATCTTGGCAATCTTGATAATAATTGGATAATTAAGAGATGTATAGGGTGGTTTTAGCAAGAAACCATTTTGAGCTAAGCTAAAAACCTCCAAACCGCCACTTAGGGCTCGTTTTTGGTTAAGACAAAGACTAGAAGAGCTAACTAGATCATAAGCCTATATATACTCACTCTCATTGACACTTAACACATTTCCTAAACTCACAAACTCTCTCACAAGCTAAACCTCCTTATTTCTTGTTCTTACATTCGGGTCATACATAAACCGAACCCATACACACCCTCATTTCATTTCTAAGGATTCAAGGTGTACTAGGTTCGCATTACGAAAGCATTAGGAGGAGTATACGAGCTAAGGATTTGGGTATTCTAAGCTTTGGAGCTTTCGGGTTGTTATACAATTGGGTATAACATATTTGGGTTATCTTCCTAACTCGAACCAAGCTCTAGGACTATTATAAGTCACGATCTAAGCCTTACATATCATATCTCATTCATTGTTCTTCCTAACTAGTTATATGAGTCACGTAAATTGGTAATTAACCAACCTACGTGAGCATGAACGTGCATGGTTCAACCCATGCATGTTTCACGCATATATTATGTGTACAAACGATCTTGTGTGGTGCTAACATGTGTAACATGTATAAAACTTGTTTAAATATCGAGCTAGGTCTTAAACGGGTTCACTAAATTACTATAATGGGAACCATTGTGATTAATTGCTCGTTTGTACAAAATACAAGAAAACTATACGTTAACTTTCTATAGAAACGTGATGTCTCGGCTTGGGAATGAATGTAAAAGCTAATAAGACGAATGCATGTAGTGAAACACGAGTAATAATTGCTTATCGAGTGCTTATCAAAAGGAAAAAAGTTCTTTCGGGTCACATTAGGCTTGACAGCCCACTATGGGGCCCAATAGGCCCAACATGCCATGGAGGTAGAGTCCACGAGCTTATTGAGGGGCTAAATATGCTTATTGAAATTTCACGAACCTTAATACACCATAAAACCAAACCAGACTCTTGTTGGGCTCGACAGCCCATAACCGTAGCCAATTCAAATCCAATAAGCCACAATAAGCTTAAATAACTTATTGGTGAGCTCATACAATTCAATAGGCTTAATGGACTTAGAAAATAGTTAATGGACCTTAAGTGAATAAGCCTAAAGGCTTAAGGGGCTTATCAAACTCTTAATGGGCCCAAAAGCCCATTAATTATTTGCTTGTTGAATAAGCCAAACAGTAAACAGGACTTAAGTGCTTAATGAGATAAGAAAATAAGAGGGATCATATGAGAAACCTTTTTTTGTACCTTTAGGTTTAGAGTTGATGGGCTAACAAGCCTAACAAGTTCGAATAAGCTCAAATAATCTCACCGAGCTTATTTTTCAGCCAAACAGTTTCTTATAACTTAAATAAGGTTAATAAAGGATTATGTGCTCTTAAAAACTAGATTGGGCTATTATTTTGTTTAATAGGCCTTTAACGAGCCAATAGGTCCAATAAGCCAAAATAAACTCATTCGAGCTTATTTATAAGCTGACAACAGCTTGTGTAGCTTAGAGATGCAAATAAATCGGTTAAAACCGGTTTTCGGTTATTAGAAAACCGGTTTTAAAAAAAACCGGTTTTTCTAATAACCGGTTTCGGTTTTTTCGGTTTTTCCGAAATCGGTTTTTTTTTGTTATAAATGTTCGGAATCGGTTTTTTTCGGTTATAAATGTTCGGAATCGGTTTTTTTCGGTTATAAATTTTCGAATCGGTCCTTATACACCGTTCGGTTTTTTTCGGAATTGAAACTTCCGAACATTATATTTAATAAAACTTGTTAATTATCAAACATTTTTAATTACACAATACAACCGGAAACATACGTAAACAAATACAATCATAATTTTTATTTGCACCGAAACCTACTAAAAAAATACAACCATAACTTTTATTTAACAATACAATTGATACAACCTAAAAATAGATAAATCTCTAATACATTCTCGAGCTTCGGCATGGCCATCACCCGAAAACATATTAGTGTATACAAGTAGTCAAAAAAGAATTTTTTTTAAAATATTAGTGTTCGGTTATAAATAGTGTACTAACGTAGTGTATTTTTATTAAAAACTTTTTTTTCAAAAACTATTAGTGTTTTTTTTAAAACAATATAGTGGTACTCAATACTCTAGAGTTAAAACCGGGTTTTTTTTAAAAACTATTAACGGTTATAAAAAAAAAAAAAAAAAAAAAAAAAAAAAAAAAACCGGTTTAACCGGTTTTTTTAAAAAACCGGTTTTAAAACCGGTAAAAAACCGGTATGATTAAAAAACCGAAAACCGACTAAACCGGTTCGTTATATTTAACCGAACCGGTTAAAAAAAAACCGGTTTTTTAAAAAACCGGTGAACTGCCAGCAGAAACCACTTAATGCCATCAGCAGAAACGAACATCTCTAACAGCAGAAATGACACTTAGTCATTTTCAATAATTCCCAACAACTTATATGGCTTATTGGAGTCTAATGAAGCCTTTTGTCACTTTTCAAAACTTATTTGGACCTAGAATGTAATTCTTGGAAGTTAGGGGACTAAAAGTATAAAACTGGGAACTTAAGGGGTTAAAATTGTCAATAATCAAATTTCATAAACATAAGGACTGTTTTTTTTGTAAATATAGAAAACCTAGGAATATTTTACGAACAAAAGTGATTTTTATAAACACTTAACACGTATCAGATAAGTTATAATAGTTAACGGATATTATACAAATTAAAACACGACTTAAAAAATATATATATTTATTAATAACACTTATACCTATACTTGTACGTGTGTAGTCGAATACCTTCCCAATAGCCAACAAGTAAAGACAAATACAATAAACATGTGCACCAGCACACAAGTGATAACTACATATATAAACTAGCAGTACGTGAGTATCTGTATACCTTCCAAAGCCAACGAGCAAAGATGAATACAATAAACATGTGCACCACCACAAATGATAAACGGTATCTATAAACTAGCAATTTATTGTAGTTTATGCATGAAGTCGTTAGCCTAAACTTGTAGACTAAGACTGGCCGTATTTACTTAGGTATTTGTCGGTGTGATTCATTGCCATACTTGGGTATAATTACCATTCGGCGCGAGGACTACCTACTAAGGTGATTTAAAGCCCCCACCTGTTAACAATAATTTAAATGTTTTACATCCTTGGGTGAGAACCATGCTTTGTTTTACAATTGGACGCAAGTGTACATTTTACAATGATTACGTGTTTGCCTAAGTAGCGATAACCCACTGAGCCCATTATCATGAACTGTCAATTACTGGATTGTAAGCGCGAGTGTTATAAATAGATCTATTTGGGATTGACGTCCCCGTTTGGGTGAGTAGACTCTCATATGTGCCGTTTGTAACAACAAACGTATACCATGTCAATTGGTATGTTCCGTTAGAACAACATTTACGGGCAATGTTGGTAATTAATTGCAATCATACATGTCGAGCTTCGTATCAATGACTTAGGAAATGTAATACTTTTATGATTTTTTGCATTTGTTTGCTTAAACATACACTTGGAAATCTTGCGACCTACAATTGCTTTACATAACCTATAAATTCACAACTTTAAGTTGACGTTTTAATCATGTTTTTCCAGGTCAATAGGGCATGAGGTGCCAAGATACACTGGGGGTCACCTCTTATGGAGGAGTCGCTACTGAAAGATTTGGGTGCGTATTACATTTTGAGAACATTATTTTTTTTTTTGGTTTTAATAAACCAAAATCTTATATTTATATTTGTTCGAACCAATTTTGACGTCCATGAGCTTATTTAATAACAAGTATTTTTGTTTAACCCAATTTATCCTTATTAAAATGACACTTAATAGTGGTCGTTCTCATATCTTGATTGCTATTGATCTAATGAAGTAACGTTCCGGATACATTATACCGCAGCGAGTCTCCTATTTGGAGGTGTGAAGAGAATATAACTATAATATATGTATAATATATATATATAGAGAGAGAGAGAGAAGCGAAGGGGAGTAAGGATAGGGAAAAGCGAGGGGGAGAAGGAGAGGGAGAGAGGGAGAGAAGGAGAGAAAGAGAGGGGGAGAGGGGGAGAGGGAGAAGGGGAGGGAGAGGGGGAGAGAGAGAGAGAGAGAGAGAGAGAGAGAGAGAGAGAGAGAGAGGAAGAGAAGAGTGGGTGGATGATTTCCTATAGATAGAAAGAGAAAGAAAGAAAAATAAGATTAAGAATAAGGAAAAACATCAACCAACATCCCCCTTCCCTTAAGCCACTATTTATAGGCATGTAAGAAAGGTTCTAGTTTACCCCATCCCCCTTCTCTTAAGCCTCTATTTATAGGCATGTAAGAAAGGTTCTAGTTTACCCTATGGAGGGATGTGGGATATTATATATTCTTACATAATAGATGACCCGACATTGACTAAACATAAACTATGACCGTGTAACGTACGCTTTTCTATTTCTAACAGATAGTGATTGGGTGGTTCTTCCTTTGTTGGAATCCGATATTTAGCTTTGTACCGGAAAAAGTGTAAGCGACTTAAGGTTAGTTCTACCATTGTTAGAACTCGGTATTTAGCTTTGTACCAGATAAAGTGTAAGCGACGTTGTGAGGCTTCTCCGCCAGACAAGGAGATTGTGGACTTAGTGTTTACGAACTCTCGAGTTGGGTACTCGGGGAGTGGAGTAGAGCAAGGAAGGTGTCCTTTTAGCCGAACCACTAAAAATACTTGTGACTATTTGATCTCTCTTACTTTACTTTTACTATTTCATTCATTGCATATATTAGTTTACACATCAATATCGTAAATTTTCACATAACTTGATCTATATATTTGAAACGTAAATTTAAATCGGTAAAACTATTCAACTCTCGTCTTCTAGTTTTTCGCAATTGACATCAAGAGGGTTATTAAAGTTTTTTAAAATATTTATATTCTAAAATCTTAAAATCGATCAAAGCATGACCCAACCTAATTCAATTAATTGATCTCTTTTCCTATAATGCCAAGAGGGAAAGTAGGAACAATTACGAGTGAGATGTTCAACTAAAACACTACCTTAAAATAAAAACTGTAGGACAACATTTTAATCATTGGATGCATTGGCTTTAACTTGATCAAAGGTCCAAAAAATATGTGCCATTTTTGTAAATAAGATGAACTTTTAAAAGGTTGGATAATATTGACAAAAGTCTAACTGGGTCATTTCATATCATATTTAACCGCTAGTGATAGTCTTTTGCAAGAAGGAGATTTAATTTTATTTTTTCACTCTGAAATCCTCATAAACATCCATTACGTATGCTCAATTTGTTCCTCAATCTAAAATTCTAAGCGGATCATAAATCTTCAAAACAACTTCTAATATTTAGACATAGTCCAAATGATATCTCAATATGATCGCATTTTAAATAGTCTAAGAATTCATCAAAACTATATTTATTTTCGCTTTTTTTGTTTTTGTCATCTGGATTTTTGCAGGTTCGTTAAAAACTCGATGATAAATATAAACTCGATCGATGATGATTACGATGTTAAAATCAGTGATGGTAATCGATGATGCAAGAATCGACGAGTATGATGATCGATGCAAAAATGGATGATGTCGATGATCGACGAGGATTATGATGCAAGAATTGAAGATGATTAAGATGCAGGAAATGATGATGGTGATCGATGAACCATAAATGATTTCGATGCATTATTTGAAGATGTCGAGTGTTTTGTTTGACGATGATGACGATGCATTACATTATTAAGAAACAAGTTCTAACCAATGTTGTAAATATCGCTCGGCGGTACCTCGGCGGTCGACCCCCTTTAAGCGATATATCGGTCTCGGCGGCGATATATTAATTTCTCGGCGGAGACCCTAAATTATAAATGAATTCATTTTAAAATAAATAAATATTAGCAATATCTTAACAAAATAAGTCAATAACCACAAAATATATATATTTTTAATATTTTGAATAT
>BQNB010099121.1:5931-25001 GCA_026074375.1 Tanacetum coccineum
AGAGTTGTTTCTGCATATATCTTTTTACTTTGTTGGCGAATATGCGGATGATATTGTAACAATATTGGAGCATGACTGGCATGCAAAAGCTGGAATCATGACCCTCATAAATCGATGCCTTCTTACAGTTTCAACAAGTAACAAAGTGATGATGCATCAACTACTTCAAGAAATGGGAAGACAAATAGTCCGTGAAGAGTCGAAAGATCCAACAAAACGTAGCAGAGTTGTGCAAGATGATGAATCTTATCATGTGTTGGCCAAAGGAAGTGTAAGATCAGATGTTTCATTTGTGTATCTTTTGTTGGATCGAATTATCTAACCTTTCTAATCAAAATATACCAAAGTAATAGTTTTTCTATTAATCAAATTTCTGTCAAAACACTTGAAGGTCTGGCACTCAACGCACTTAATCTTAACCAAGGGATTAGATCAAAGGTAAACCTATATGAATAAATGTTGGTAGATAATATGAATTTTATTTCATTCTAACGTTTTCTTGTTTTTCCTGCACGTAGATCGATTCATCTCTCCATTAAATTGGACGAGAAATAGCTAATAGTATCTCCCCCTCATTTAATTGTCTAAAAAAAGAAAAGGGTTTTGTATTTAATCTATCTTTGTAGTGAAGTGTAATGTTTAAAAATGACTGGTGAACGTTTAGGGCTTTAGGCTTTTGATTTGTCAAATCATTCATATGGGTTGATTGGGAACTAGGGAGATTGTTAATATGGTTCATGTTGGCTCAATTGCTGCGGTTATGGGTTAGAAGGGAGTGGTTTGGGTGGGCAAAAACTAGCACACCTAGTAAATTTGTACATCTTGTTACTCTGGTGCTAGCTATTTATGGTTGGGAACTAGGGAGTGCTTGTGCTAATTTAGTGTTTACTTTTGTGGTAGCACAGTAACAAAATTAATTACGGAAGAATTTATGTCTTTTGTAACATGGAGGTAGATCCCTTTCCCTGTTTTCCTTGCGTGAATAACAAATAGATCATATCATGCGTTATGATACCTTCCTCCTACAAACATAGCGCGATATGTGTCTTTGATATTTTGATGTTGTTCAAAATTTGAAGATCTAGATATAGTGAAGGATGTTGTTCAAAATTGGAATCCTGCCTGGCCCTGTATAGGGCGACGCGACGGCGAGGCGCGCGTGTGCGATTGGTCGCGAGTGTGCGAGCGTCCATTTCCACTTACGTAGATTATGTATTTATGTTTATGAAATTTGCTAAACGCTGATGGTGGTTATTCTCTTTTTTATGGGATAGTCTTTGGGAAGATGTTAATGTTTCTACATGAATTTGAGATGTTTTTGCTTTATTAAAATTATTTTTGTACACTTGGCGTTAATTTAAGCCAATTCAACCTTGACATGAGGTATGCTTATTTGTTCATGCTAAAATGCAGCAAATAGCTCTTAAAACAGGCTCACTTGCAAAAATAGACAAGCTAAAATTACTCCAGCTCAAGCATGTGAAACTCAGTGGGTCCTATAAGAGTTTTCCAGAGTTACGATGGTTGTGCTGGCATGAATGTCCTTTGAAAACAATACCCTGCAGCATGTTGATGACCAGCTTGGTGGCTATAGATATGACTAATGGACACTTGAGAGAGTTTGAATCGCCCATGGTAAGAATTCAGCTTTTTATATATTAGTTGACCTTTTAAATGTATGATAATAGATTTACTTAATTTGTTTGAAATAGGTTCTTAATAAGCTGAAGATTTTGATTCTGAAAGGTTGTAAAAGTCTCGTCAGTGTCCGCAATCTCCACCGGCTTCCTAATCTTGAGTCTTTGATACTCTGGAACTGCTGGAATTTGACGCATGTTTGTAAAAGCATTTGTGGCCTTGGATGTCTTAAACTGTTAGACTTGACTCGGTGTAATAAATTGTGGAAGGCTTCATTAAGTAAGAAGTGTGTTAATCGAATGGAATGTCTGAAAGCTTTATATATTTGTGGAGGAATTACACAACAAGCAACGTTTTCCTTACCAGATTCGTTGAAGTTTTTGTTTCTCAGCCACTGCGACCTTAAATATAACAGCAATGTTTCTCTTGCTTTCACCGGCCAACCTTTCTTCTACATAAATTTAAGCAAAAATCTATTTGAGTGCCTGCCCAATTACATTAATCTTCAAGCACTGCGGGTACTCGACTTGACTAGTTGTGCTGAACTTAAGTCACTCCTGTGCCTTCCAAGTACACTAGAAGAGTTGTATACATATACATGTTATTCGCTGGAGAAAATAACATTTCAATCAGCTCGGTTCAGACTACGAGAGTTTGGATATCGAGGCTGTCATAAACTGTCTGAGATTCAAGGCCTTTTCAGGTTGGTGTCGGTAGAGGAGATTGATATTGCAGATTTGGGACATATGAAATGGATCAAATCATGTGAATATGGTGCTGTGAAGCTGGTGGGTGATGATATCATAACTGGAAAATCTGGGCATAGGGTGTTGTATGAATTTGGTATAATGAGCATGTATCTCCCAGGGATAATATATCAACCCATGATGCCTGAGTATATGTCATCATCTTCGTTCTTATCCTTTATTGTGCCTTCATGTCCTAAGAAACGCAAGATTAAAGGATTAAATGTAACAGCTTTATACAAATCAACAGGTGAGGATATATTGGCTTTGTTGGCCAAAGTCAGTAATAAAACCAAGGGTCTTACTTGGATATACAACCCTGTGGTCTATTCCGAACCTGAAGTTGATGAAGATGCTGTGTGGTTGAGTTACTGGCCAATAGGAAACATTTTAGACGCTGGTGATGAAGTCAATGTGGATATCATTGTGGGGAATGGGTTTATTGTAAATGGGTGTGGTGCCACCCTTGTGTATATGGAAGGTGAATTATGTCAAGAAAACTGTAAATATATGATTAAAGAGGAAGAAGTGATTGGAGGAGATATGTCTGAATTTGAGCTGACCAAAGGAGCATTCTACCTTTGCCGTCGTGATTTCTTTAAGTCAATGACCCCGGATTGGCTAAAGATGTTAGTTGGTGATACCATTCACTATAAAGGTACATTCCTCTAATTCGGCTAATTCTTGATTCTGTTACATAAGATTAAGCTGCAGATAATAATATGTCTTCATATCACAAATTTCTAGAGTTGAAGGGTTGGAAAAAATCTCGTCAGTCACGCTCAAAAGCGTCATATTCAGAGCTGAAAACTTTCAGGCCAAAGTATGTATTTACTTCAATCATTTTTTCTCGCACAAGTTATCATCTATACTACTAGTAGTATAGAGCACGAACCCGCTAAATGTTAATATTAGCTATGTACACTTCTACAGATTTGATACTCCCTCGGTCCCGAGAAGAGTGTTCACAAACAAAAAAATGATCAAATTATGATATGTATAATTAATGCAAGTTTTCATTGATAAAAAGTCATTTTTACCCTCACTTCTAGTATAGAAATTAAAAATAAGCAATTAATGCAAGTTTTGATTTGATGGCAAAATAGTAAAAATAGTCATAATTACAATCTCTTTATTAGAGGATAAATAGGCTCAAGCCCGGTTTGTGAGCTTAAGGTTCGTTAAGGTTTAATTCATCTAATCTCTTATAAATAGTGGTCAATAATAAATCACAACCTACGGGTTTTATTGTTTAACATGGTATCAGAGCGGGTCTGATCCTCGGACCTAAGTTGAGCCGCCTCCCCTAAACCACCCGCCAAACCCTAACCCCTCAATTATCGATAAAAAAACCAATTTATTTTCTACCGTACCAAATCTTTATCCTCAAAACCTTTTCCAGATCTAAATACTTAAACAGTTTTGGGGTTTAAAATTCCCAACCATGCGCAAACAAGATGCAAGGAACCAGTGGAGAATCAAAATCCAATGTGGAGAAGAAGAACATGAAGAAGTTGTCGAGCGCAACGGAGACGGTGGCTCACTACGAGTCCCAAGGGATTGGATACCCAGGAGACTTCTCTTAAAATCATTGACGATCTTAAGAATCTTCTTCTCAAAGTGGTGGTTGTTAATATTAATACGACAAAGAATAATAATAATTTAGATGAGGTATTGATGTCATGGTTTAATGAGTTTTTAAGGATATTGAGTATTTATGTTTATGTTTTTGTTTTATTGTTGAAAAAAAGTTATAGTTGTTTTATTGTTTGTTTGTTAGTCGCTTGTTCGTACGGCTTTGTTACCAGTCGACTAAAGTTGATTGTTGGTACAAGTCCCTAAACTCGATCGTTGGTACGGTTTTGTTACTAGTCGACTTAGCCGACCGTTGGTACCATTCGACTAAAGTCGACCGTTGGTAAGGTTTTGTTACGAGTCAGTTAAAGTTATGTTTTTATTATGTTAATGTTTTTTTTTTATTTTCTAGTTTACTACTCCAGTCCGAGCTTTCACGATTTCGCCACTCAGACTGCGGGAGAGTATTAGAAGATAAATAGGCCCAAGCCTGGTTTGTGGGCTTAGGATTCGTTATAGTTTCATTCATATAATCTCCTATAAATAGTGGTCAATAATAAATCATAACATACGGGGTTTATTCATTGTTTAACACTCCTATCTTGTGGGGGTTTTTGTAAAATGTTTAAGCACATTTTAATTTTTAGAATTCTTTTGACACTTATCACAAATATTTGTCTTTTTATTTTAATCTCCTACTCCCTTGATTTAAATTCGATAGGTTGAGGGCATAGGCACAGTTAGGTAAATTTCAGATTTGGTTAGTTTATGTACTGTTGTGAAAAAAGTAATTGTTTTCTTTTAGATATAAAATAGAAAAACTAATTCTTGAAAATGAGATAGCCTAATTTTAAAATCTGAGCTTTTTGATTGGTCAATAAGAGTTAAAACAGACTTTATTCTATCCAGACTCATCTAAATTTCATCTAGTAAGATAAACATATATAAAAACACATGTGTAAATCTAAAAAAGAACTAAAAGGAGGGGGTGAGTAATTAATAAACATTTAGTTGTTAAATTTTAAATAAGTTATATGAAATTAAGTAGAAGTTTTTATGTTTTTGAATAGCTTTATAGATTTAATAAATACCCCTATACTTTATACTATTTATTTTACAAACAACATATATGTTATTAATAAATGTTATTACTATTATATATTAATGTATATGCATGGAATTGTAAATGTAAAAATGAAAACACGAATTTCTGTGATATGTAAATAAATATACGAGATTATACATATACGGACGACTCATGTTATTCCTCTTTATGAGATTAAGTAACGGATCCAAAAATCTATTTTTTCACTATACGCATTTAGTAACGACTTATGTTATTCTCATTTATAAGTTTAGCCCACGCGTACACAGGTTAAAAGGTTAAATACAACTAAAATTATTATTAACATAAATATAAATATCAAAATAAAGGCACGCTATCACGGGTTACTGTGAGATGAAAATAAATACACGAGATTATACATATATTAACAACTCATGTAATTACCCTTTAAAATTTAAATAAGAATGAGGAAGCGCAAGGGGTGAATACGCTCCTGTTTAAAAACATAAACTTCTCATATCAAATAACCGATCAAGTGTGATCTGATATGATAACCAAATCTTAAACTACCAAAACGATCAAAAAAATCCAAATATTAAATTCAAGTTATAATGACTCATTTATTAGATAAGTATTATGGTCCAAATTCAAACTTATTATCCAAGTATCAAACAAATTCGAGTTAATAAATAACTTGACGAACAGACTTCTATAATTCAAACGACTCAAATATGATACTTGATAATACTAGCAGCCCACGTGTGTGATACGAATTAGGTCTTAGATCTAAACAATGTTGGTTGTTGTGAGCCCAGTACAGGGATAATCAATGCCTAACTAATTACCAATTAAGGTTACCGGATATCACTTGAAGTCGTGTAATCACTTTTCAAAGAAGATTATTCGACCCTATGCATGGGTTGCACGAATACCTCCTTGGGATAAAACCAAGTGCTTGTTTTTGTTTTAGGCACAAATCAAGAACCTTTCGCTTCTAAGTGTTTATGTTTTTTGTGTTTTGTCTCATGTAGTTGTGATTCTCTGTTTATAGGGGATATACTCAAACCCTAGTCAATGGAATTATGAGAGATAATAGGAGATATAATGACTCCATAATTAGCCTCCATAATTGTAGGAATTAGTGGTTACATGACCAATTTAAACGTGGTCATTTAATGCAGTCAAACTTGCCACTTGAATAGGTCAACGTAGTTACAAGTTAATTGAATTCATTCCAACGAGGTCAATCCTTTAGTGTCATGAACCATCAGCTAACTCACTGAAGAGTATACAAGCTGAAGGTTCAATACTAAAACAACTCACTGATGAGTTAACCCACTGACGATAAGCCCTCTGATAGATTACTCCCTTATGGTGTCCTTCAGCTTACTACTACTCAGGGAGTACAAAGCTGAAGCCATCAGACTGATGAAAACCATTCAGTAAGTAAACTCACTGAACTTCATCAGCGACCTGAATTCCCTTTTACCACTATGAGAGTCAGGGTGTTCAGTGACCTATGGGAGTACACTCCGTACCTCCAGTCCCATTACCCGGTATGAAATGAACTTATAACTGAAGTAAATTTCCAACAATTATCCCCAATTTAGTACAATTTCTTTGCATGAAAATTAAACATTAAACAAAATAAGTACATAAACGGAAATGTCTTGAGGATTGAATTTCCATCTTAGTAAATTACACGTTCAAATATTCGAGAATCAGGGTGTTATAAGAATTGAACCCTTCAACCCATTTGAATACCTGAAGATAAAATACACACAAGTTTAATTTCTTTGCATGAAAATTAAACATTAAACAAAATAAGTACATAAACGAAAATGTCATGAGGATTGAATTTCCATCTTAGTAAATTACACGTTCAAAATTCGAGAATCAGAGTGTTCTAAGAATTGAACCCTTCAACCCATTTGAATACCTGAAGATAAAATACACACAAGTTTTCAAACACTTAAATGCTCTTGACATTATACAAGCCACGTGTCCATATCCAATTCATAAATGTTGTAAGAGCCAAAGTCCATGCTCCTTGAAGTGGCAAAACCTTAACATTTACATAGGTGGTTCCTCTTTATTTATGAACCTGTTAAGCACCTTTTCAAAGAAATTAACCATTTAGAAGTAGAGACTTCATCCTTCTTTTCAGCAGGTTTCAAGCACATCATTAGGATGATATGTAAATACATGTGCTTCGGTCTACTAAATGTTCAGCTTTCTACATTGAACTCAGCTACCAAGTTTCCTCAGCAGGGAGTTGGGTATCTTAGCATTCAACGACTTAGTTGGACTTTAAACCCATCCCTTCAGTAGACTTTAAAACCAAGTCTCCAGCCAGTCCATTCGTTAAGTAATCAGCTAAGTTTTGTTGAGACCTCACAAACTCAATAGATACCACCCCATTCATGATGAGCTCACGAATCATGTTATACATAACACCTAAGTGTATAGACTTCCCATTGTACATTTGGCATAAGCCTTTGCTAATGTAGCAGCACTATCACAAAGGATAGATATATGTGTTATAGGTTTGGACCACAATGGAATCTCAAGGATCAGGTTTCTCAGCCATTCAGCCTCCTTACCATGCTAAGGCAACAAATTCAGATTCCATTGTTGAACTGGCGATGTCGTTGATTAGGTGCCTGCTTCAGTCCGTATAAAGACTTAATCAATTTACACACCTTATTTTCATTGCCAGGCATGATGAAGCCCTGAGGTTGGTTCATATAGACCTCCTCATCCAATTCACCATTCAAGAATGTTGTCTTCACATTCATTTGATGAATAATTAGATTGTGAATTAATGCCAAAGCAATCAGCAGTCTTATGGTACTGATACGTGCCACTAGAGCATAAATATCAAAGTAGTCTATCCTTAACTTTTTTCTAAAGCCCTAAATGATCAGTCTTGCCTTGAACTTTTCAATAGTTCCATCTACCTTCATTTTTCTTTTGAAGATCCATTTGCAACCAAGAGGTTTGCAACCTTGAGCCAACACCGTTGCCCATGATGGAATCCATCTCATCATTAATTGCTTCTTTTTAGAAAACAACATCATGGGACTTCATTGCTTCATCAAATGTTTTGGGATCATCCTCAACATTAAATCAATATGAGTATTGGTAAGAGACCTCATCCATTATTCCTTTAATTAAGTATAATTGAAATCCAGGACCAAAGTTCTGTGAAGTCCTATTTCTTTTGCTTTTTCTAAGCTCGGGTTCAATTTGTTGAGTCACAACCTCTTTAGGGACTAAAATGTCTTCAGTTTCATTAGGAATCCTAAGACTTGGTCTAGGGACTGAAGAGAATCTATTATCATTAAAGATAACATCTTTTGATTCAATTATTGAGTATCAAAACTAATTAATTAGGTTCAATTACATAGAACCTAAAAGCCTTAGAATTCCCAGCATATCCAACAAACCTTGAGGTAGACCAAGTTTGATTTTCTTTTAATTCAGAGTTCATAGGGGGTTATCCTGTTTTTTTTATTGGGAACCCTATTTAATAAATAGCAAGTTGTTAACATAGCTTCACCTCAGAACCCTTCACTTAGTCCTGAATAGGACAACATGGAATTAACTATTTCTTTCAGTACCCTATTTTTTCTTTCAGATATACCATTTTATTGTGGAGTATAGGGAGCAGTCGTTTCATGAATAATACCAACAGACTAAAAATACAGAGTATGTATGTACTCACCTCTCCTATCAATCCTGAATCTTTTGATCAATAAAAGATATAAAGTATAGCAAAACCTTAAAGCATCATCAATAAAAGATATAAAGCATCCCAACTTACGTTTTATATTTTAAAATAGTTTCTTAGTTATTTTGGTCAGCATGCAAGTCTTACACTTTTCAGTGTCCATGTCAAAGGCTGGGATTAATCCATCCTTTAGACATATCTTTCATTCTTTTATAGTGGACGTGGCTCAGTCTAGCATGCCATAGGATTGAATCATTCAGTTTAGCGGTTGACATAAAGGTTGAACCAATATTATCATTAACAATATTAAGCTTGAACATTTGATTACTCAAGTAACCAAAACCAATAAACACACAATGTTTGGATAAAACAAATTTATTAGATTCAATCACTTGTTTATAACTACAATTGTTCAAAACACTACTAGAAACTAAATTCTTTCTTATATAAGGAACATGCAAAACGTTAAACAAGGAAACAATCTTTTCAGAACTAAATCTAAGATATACACAACCATGTCCATGCACTAGGGTTGTTGACTCATTTCCCATGTGAAGAATAGATCCATCATTCAATGACTCATAGGTCTTGAACCAACATCTACCTTTACACACATGCACAATTGCTCCTGAGTTAACCCACCACGCAACATCATCATCTTGCACGAAGTAAGCCTCATATACATATGTAACATAATAAACCTGAAGAGATTTATTAAACATATTTTGACCTTTCAGTTAGTTGGTAGAACCATCCACTGAACCATTTGTGCCTGGACCATTAGCTTTGTTGCCAACTTTTCTACTTTTACAATCCTTTTTTCAAGTGTCCAGGTTTCCCACACTTTCAGCAAGTCACTTTAGTTTAGACTTTTTGTTAGGATCAGCTTTGGTGTCCTGATGTTTACGTTTATCCTTGTTGTCATTGTACCTGAAGGAGTTGTTTTGCTCCATCATATTGACAACTGAAGGACCAACAACATTGTTACTTTTTGGCTTGTCATTATCCTAGGGACTTTTTAATGCACAGATGAATGCCCAACTCAACAAGAGTTAACTCCTCCTTCTGATGTTTCAAGGTGTGCTTGAAATCTTTCTAAAAAGGAAGGGAATTATCAATGATATAAGAGACTTGAATAACCTCATCCATGTTCATTTTATTTTGTGTAACCTTCCAAATATTCTAAGAAGTTCATTGTATTGTTCCATAACTAGTTTTGAATCAGTCATTTTATAATTGGTGAAATACTTACAAGGAACTTCTTACTTGATGCATCCTTAGTCATATATTTGGCCTCCAAGAAATCCCATAGTTCTTTGAAAGATTCAACATTTTGGTAAATATCAAATAAAGAATCATATATACCATTGAGGATTAAACCTTTATAAACATAGTCATCATTGTCCCACTTGTTTCTCTTCCTGATTAGTTCCATGATAGCATTCTCACCATCTTCAGGAATAGGAGTAGTAAGCACATACACCACACTCATGCGGGAAAGCAAGAAGTGCTTCTTCTTCTGCCATCTCCTAAAGTTCACCCCTTCAAATTTGTCAAGCTTGGTAAAGTTTGAAGCCATGTGTTTCATAGCAGCAGCAGCCATTGATTATTACAAAATAATCTTCTTTGATTGTTGGTTGTAGTGATCCCAAAACAGGGTGAAGATAATCAATGCCTAGCTAATTACCAATTAATGTTACCAGATATCACTTGAAGTCATGTAATCATTTTCTAAAGAAGATTACTCGACCATATGCATGGGTTTCATGGAAATCTTCTTGGGATAAAACAAAGTGCTTGTTCTTGTTTTAGACACAAATCAAGAACCCTTCGCTTCTAAGTGTTTATGTTTTCTGTGTTCTGTCTCATGCAACTGTGATTCTCTAATTATAGGGGATATACTCAACCCCTACTCAATAGAATTATGAGAGATTATGAGAGATATAATCTCTTTCATAATTAGCCTCCATAATTGTAGGAATTAGTGGTTACATGACCAATTTAAACGTGGTCATTTAATGCAGTTAAACTTGTCACTTGAATAGGTCAAAGTTGTTAGAGCATCTCCAATGCTTAGCTTTTTCAAAAGCTTTTAGCACTTAAAGCATTCAATGCAAATTTTATTTAAGACTACCACTTCCTTGAATAACTTCTTGTTTGTCAAGCTTTTGTGAAAAGCTTTCTCAAAAAGCTATTAGTGCAATGGTAAAAAGTACCAAAAAAAGACTTTATAGAATAGTAAAAAGCTTTGAAAGCTTTTTACCATTGGAGATGCTCTTACAAGTTAATTGAATTCATTCCATCGAGGTCAATCCTTCAGTGATCTAAATCATCAGCTAACTCACTAAAGAGTATAGAAGCTGAATGTTCAATACTGAAACGACTCACTGATGAGTTAACCCACTGAGGATAAGCCCTCTGATGGATTACTCGATGGTGTCCTTCAGCTTACTACTCAGGGAGTATAAAGCTGAAGCCATCAGACTGATGAAAACCATTCAGTGAGTGAACTCACTGAACTTTATCAGCGACATGAATTCTCTTTTACCACCATTAGAGTCATGGTGTTCAGTGACCTATGAGAGTACGCACCGTACCTCGAGTCTCATTACTCGGTGTGAACTGAACCCACAATTGAACTAAATTTCTAACAAACAAATACCCAAGCACATACAAAATTTAAAAAACCGACTTCAAAAAGAGAAGTCCCGAAAATAGTACTTCTCCGTAGATTATTGATGATTCAAGATACCTAATCCGCTAATCAGCTCAATACAAACACAAGTAACCTAAATCAAAATATAAGCCCAATTTAAATCAAAAAGCCCAAATACCAAACACAATCGAATCAAAGTATATAACGAAAAACTTTTCCAAAAATTAGAATACGCGAATTTCTTCGTTTCTTTTTCTGCATAGATCTTATGCCACCTGCTAGTAATCAAGACGAAACAAATAACAAATTCACCAAACTAAGCTTAATATTTATTCAAATTATCAAACGAAATTCAGACGTATCAAATATTCAATCTATAAAATTCTAATTCAAATGTAGATTTCTAATGTCATTTATCCTTATTCATAAGAAACCAAGATTATAGATAGCGTGAGGCATGGCCAAGCCTCAAGCTTTAGCGTAAAGCGTAGCGGCATGAAGTTTTTAAGGCGTGACTTAAAGCGACAACAAATATTTATAAATTTATAGATTTATATCATATTTCATAATTATATGAGTGATAAGCATTAGTAAATCCAAGCCCAAATCGAAAGTATTAGTAAAATCCCAAATATTAGTAAATTTCCTAAGCCTTTCAAAAAAACTCGTCACGCCTTGGCCTTTTGCCTGCCTTTTCACGCCTTGTCCCACACCACGCCAGAGCCAACGCCAAAGTCCATTTCATAACGTGGAGGCTACGCCTCACCCCTTGGCGGCGCAAAGGCGCGCCTTTTAAAACACTGTAAAAAACTAGTAATAACGTAGAATTAGTTTCATAATTTCAAACAAACTTGAATATTAAAACTTGTAGGACACATTCAATAAATTACCAAAGTTACAAAACAACTCTTAGAGTTAAAGTCACATCTAACATATGACAATGTGGTTTTTCACCACTAGGGTTGTAAACGAACCGTACGAACACGAACGGAGCCTTGTTCATGTTCGTTCATTTAATTTTAATCGAACAAATAAACGGACACGAACACTTAAACAGACGAATTTTCTTGTTCATGTTCGTTTATTAAGAAAATGAGTTGTTCAAGTTCGTTTATGTTCGTTCATTAAGAAACTAAACGAACATAAATGAACGTAGAAAAAAAATCAAAATTTATCAAATTATGCATAATATTTTGTTTTATAAGTGTTGTTTTGTTTAAACATACCGGTTTTAAAAGTATACAATTAATAGATATGATATACGAACATAAACAATTAGATGAACATAAACGAACGTTAATGAACGCATAATCAGATGTTCACGAACATAAACGAACGGACGTGACTTTTGTTCATGTTCGTTCATTTAACTAAACGAACGTAAAATAATGTTCATGTTCGTACATTTAATAAATAAACGAACTTTTTACCAAGCGGTTCATGAAATGTTCACTGAACGTTCAGTTCGTTTACGGCCCTATTCACTACATTAAAGTGATTACATGCTTTTGAATGTGGTTGTGAGTGTGGTAAAGACCATTTTTGATTAGTGTGTATTTAATGTGTGTGCGTGTGTGTTTTAGTGTTTGGTCGGTCTAGTTTCCACTCTGATGGCATCAGGTAAATGCCGTTGTAGTGTGATATTGTTTTCTGAGGGTGTGGTTCTCATAATAATATCTCGTAACAATATACTATGTATCATCCGGATTTCAAAAAATGAGTTATTGGTCTTACGATTGAAGTCACACATCCAGAATTTGACCCCTTCTATATTTGTCATGGAAGTCTTTAATCCCACATGTTCTCTTCTATGCGTATCAGTTCCACATTAATCTTCTTCTAACCAAACTTTGGTTCATAAGTCATAGATGTCCAATTGTCTACTATTTTCTTTAAGAGCGTTATTATTGGTTAGTTATTCTTAATCAAGATCAATTAATACGTCTCCAGTTTAGGTTTAACCTATAAAAATGTCAAACTCTGATTAAAAACCACTTAAAATTTGCTAGAAGTAGATTGTCATTAAGTCCTTATTATTTAACCTAAAATTGTTTCTTTAATACTACCACTAGTCTACAAAGAGATGATTTTTATTGTATAATATGAGGTTAGAGTGTTAGACTAAGCTATCTGATAGTCAAACGTTGAATAAAGGCTTTTTAGTATTTGATAATCAAAATTAGATTAATTTAATTTAAAAAAAGATTAAATAGTTACAAACTTTGTCGTCTAATAACTACTAAATGGTTTTCATAAATATGACAGCGAGATGATCACTAAAATACGGTTAGTTCGATGCCCAGGATGCAAAAATGTTCTGCCGGAGCCGCCTGAAGTTCAGTATTACGAGTGTGGAGGCTGCGGTGCAATGATTGTAAGGCTTGTAGGATTATTGTTTTATGTTATTTGCTTAAAATTATGTTCTTACTTGAATTTTAACATAATTGTGCAGCAAGTAAAGAAAAAGATCTACTCCTAGTACATCAGAAAAAGAAAAAGAAGGGCTAATGGTCTGTTGAAGTTGTCACGTTTTTCTTTTGTAAGTTATTAACTTTTAATTTTTCTTTTGTGTGCCGACACTTTGCTAAATGTTCCTATTGTTGTAGCCATGATTAACAAAAAAGCTGACGTGTCACTAGTTTAATAAAGTTTTTTAGTTTTAATTTTTTTCTAATGTTATATTTAACCCCTACACTTTATTTTTTTTACATTTTCCACCCTTTTAACCTTTTATTCCATCACAACAACCGCATCATTTAAGATCCAACTTATCTTCATATATCCAAAAATAAAAAAAACCCCAGATCTTCATCAAAAAAACCCAGATCTTCATTAAAAAACCCAGATAGATCGTCAGGATAATGCATAAAATCATTATTTTGCTTATTAATCAACATGCATGAATAAGAGTCTAAAAAAGTATACGAAACGCACCAAATAGATCGTCACGATATGCAGATTCTTGAGTTTTTCGAATCGACCACATGATAATACCCACCATGACGTTATACCGATTTTAGCTGCAATTTTTAGTGGCATGGGGAAGGTGTTAAAGATTTAGAGTTTATGCATGGGAGATATGGAATGATGCATTATATGAATATGGAAGTTATATTAGAGTCGTGGGTTTTATTTTGGAGAAAAAAAGAAAACACAAAACAAGGAAATGACATTTATGCCCTTGGTGGAACTCATGTTGAGTTAACTTAACTATAGAAAGAGGCCAATTTTGAACAAAAGATCATGGGTGTTACAAAATCTCAATATTTAGGATGAGTGATGTACTTTGTAAGACTAAAGGACTACATGTGAAATTTGTGTACAAACATTAGGACCAACCATGAAATTTTGTCTATAATTTGTGATTGGATATTTAAGGGTAATTAACACCATGGCATATATTAACAAGAATTTGACTACATTAGAATGTTTAGTTTGTTGCCAGGATAATGCTAGTATATTATGTATATATACACTAGCTGCATGTTCTCCACACAACTACATAAACAAATAAATACGACAATTAAATCATTAAAAAATACCATATTCCTCCTAATTATCTACATAATTATTACACACACACTTACTCGCGTTCATTCATGCTATATTTGCAGCTACCAGACTCTGTTAAGACGGACTCTATTGGGAAGATGAATAACCTAAAATTGCTCCAGCTAAATCAGTTGGAACTCACTGGATCCTACGAGAATATTTTAAAAGATTTAAGATGGCTTTGCTGGGGTCAATCCCATTTAAAAACCATACCCCAAAAATTACACATGGAAAAATTGGTGGTTATAGATATGAGCCGTAGTAAGTTGAAATTAAATTATCTCAAGTGAAATATATCATTTAAGACTTGCCTCAATGGTATATTGCATTTTGTTGGACGTAATCACCGCATATGTTTATATCAGTAAACATTTATTACAAGGTCGTTTGTTTTATTTCCTAAATTCCCAAGTGAAGTTTCATTCCAACTCAAGATTTTCATCTAGCTTTGGACTGGAATGATACTTTCAATATGTTACACAACATATGAATTTTAAAGAAAAAACATAGTGCTCCCACTTGATGTCAGGTGTACTCGCGTAAGTCTAATCTAGTAGCTCGGGTCAATACCATGCCATTATTCTACATTGTTTTCGTCTTTGTAGGTATAATGTGATATTCGAGCTCAAACTACAAAATTAATGCATCAATTCAATTCAAACTTCAACTACCAATTTAAATACATCAACCAAACACACCCATTCATAATTGATAAATCCCTTATTCCTCGCACTTATTGAATACCCCCATTAATAGTTTGATTAGTTAGAATGACGTGACATATTTAAACTAGGATTAGGATCCTCTAAAGTTCAAATGAACTTTAGAGGTAAAGTTTCCTCACAAATAAAAAAGAAAATCGGGTCCCGCAGTGGGCTCCGGTATTACCTTTGTGAGAGAACTTTACCTCTAAAGTTCATTTGAACTTTAGAGGATCCTAATCCTTTAAACTATTGAAAGATTCAAAGATATATAGCGTTGAATATGGTTTACAGATTTATAAAAGATTGTGAGTCATATTTGAGTCCTTAAAGGATTTCGGTCATTTCACCATAACACATGTCGAGATTCAAGAGTTTGATACGAGTTAATAGCATCATATATGACTATTTTTTCAGTTATAAGAAAATCATATAGCAAAAGTTGACATATCAAGTAGACAAGTAGTAACTTTACTATAACAGTATAACTCTACACACACTCGAACTCAATCGATAGCTTTCCTTTGTTAAGGCATTCGGATCCTACTTAAAGTTATGTGAACTTAACATGTAAATTACAATTCTTATTTAATTTATACACTATAAAAATTCCATAGGGTAAAAGCCATAAATTACCAACGTACTTTCTAAAAAAATTGACTTGAACCCTTTACTTTTTTATTAACACTGAAACCCACGTACTTTCAAATTTTTAACCGACTTGAACCAAACGTTTGTACCGTTATTTATTATGTGGCAACGTTAGTCCATTTAGCTAACGATCGCTTTGCATCGTTAGTCCTTTAGCAATAATTTTCTTCATATGATTTTCTTTATATGATTTTTTACGTTTTTGCTCGTTTTTTACGTTTTCGTCCGTTTTTACGATTTCGTCTGTTTTTTACGTTTTCGTCTGTTTTTTTTTGCGTTTTCCCCATTTTTTTTACGTTTTTGTCCGTTTTTTACGTTTTCGTCCGGTTTCTTACACTTTCGTACATTTACTTACGTTTTCCTCCGCTTTTTTACTTTTTCGTCTGTTTTTACGTTTTGTTTGTTCTTTTACGCTTTTGCACGTTTTTTTTAATATTCGTTTGTTTTTTTTACGTTTTCGTCTAGCTTTTTACGATTTCTTCTGGTTTTTACATTTTCGTCCGTTTGAAATCGTACGAAAAGGTTAAAAAATTGGACGAAAACAACGAAATCGTACAAACACGGTTGAAATCGTACGAAAACGTAAAAATAAAGATGAAAACGTAACATGCTCTCATTGAGGCTACACTTAGCCAGCTAGCTACTTACCCTGTTTGATTGAGGCTAGTCCTTAATCAACATTCTTTGCAATCAGCTTCATTGGGTAACCAAGTGCCCTCTTAACAATATCCGATCCTACCTCCGGTTCATCTTGTTGGGATTTAAATACCTAGGTAACTAGTGTAGCCACGAGTACGCAGCGGATAGGACCTAGTAATAGCATATGGTTAACACAAAATAAAAGGTAAATAGAAACGCGTACCTTTTGATAATTTGATCAAGAAAACGAAACAAGCAATTAAAATAATTGCCTCTACGGTTGCTCACACAGTCACGTCAACCAAATGTATTAAGCTATGCTAGGCTTAACTCCACAAACTAACAACCTTTGTTTTATATCTCGATTACCAAACAACCTTTGACTTGTAACCGAATAATCAAAAACAAGAACACGGATAGGGTTTACAAGACCCTAATACAAACCGAGAATCCCTTGCACCGAAATACAAGCAACCCGAAACCCATTAGGTTTTTGAGTGGACCTTTAATTATCAAGCTAGGAAAAAATAAAGCACCGAAAACCACTAGAGGGTTTTGTTGAATTCTTTGGAGAGAAAAACAAAAAGACCGAAACTGACTTTTTGGGTTTTGAGAATTTGTGAATCGTATATCACATGGGTTTTGGGTCAAGGAGTATTTATAACCTACAAAACCTATTCTTGATAAGTTAGGAAAACAAGTCCCACTTTTAATACAACTCTTTCTTCTTGGTGCCCAAGTAAAACCAACTCAATTATCCCTTAGGAATATTCCATTCGAGCTCCAGGAGAATTAGGAAGGGTATATATAACCCTTGAACCCTAGTTGTGATAGACTTAGGATACAAGTCATATGCTTATCACAATTACCCATTCCATCTCCTTATCCAAAACCGGTTTCTCTTTGTTTCCTAATTCGACACAAACACTTCCACATTAAGCCTCAGGAGGCCGGCCAAGCCAAGCACCCCTTTGGGTTTGTGTGTTGTCAAATTAAGTCCCTCGGTTTTATTTATTGTGAAGTATAAATACATTCTCCGTGTATTAACGTGTGTGCCCCCAATAGGCTCACATATTCGTAATGTAAACGTGCTAGTTCGACTACCATAATCCAACAGCTCCCACTTGGGAGTTGGAGTAGCACTTAACACTTTTACCTATAATTGGCAAAGTCTAGCAACCCACACAATTATTTTTTCATTAGGAATATTATGAGATAAGAGTTTCAAAAATCATCTCAGCTATTTAATGGTTATAAATTTCTTGCTTTATAATCATCCTTTTGTTACAGATACCGTTAAACCATGGATATGGATCCTAAGTCATTCCATATAGTTTAACATTATGTTTCTCGTTATAGAAATAATTCAGATATACCAAATGTAATCAAGAATCATCTTGCATTACCCTTTGGGAACGGCCATTCATTTATCTGATTAAATCTGGAGAGGGCCCAATGGTATCTTTCTGCACATATCAAGTGGAGGAACAAATCCTTTATTGACTACAAGTGTTGTGGATGCTGCTTCACATACACTCCGAAAAATAGCTTTTATAACTACCTTGTTTCAGGACAGCGTTTGGCTATAATCACAAAGTGATATCCACACATACAGAACTTGCTTGCATCTCAAGTCTAAGGACAATCTTGTTGCCATCATCTTGTCCTTAAAAGAAAGAAACTCCTTTTGAATTAGTCTATAATAAAAAACCTAATCTTTCCCACTTGATGTCTTTTGGATGTCTTTGTTTTTCCACTATTTTAAACAATCATGATAAAATGTCTTTTAGATCTGAAAAGTGTGTGCTTATTGGTTACTCTTCTAATAATAAAGCTTATAAGTTGTTAAGTCTTGACACTAGAAATGTTTTATATTCTAGGGATGTGAAGTTCTATGAAATTTTTTTCCTTTTAAACAAAAAACCTGTGATATGACTAATGTGGAAAACACAAGTGAAGTTGATCACTTGCAATTTTTTTAGTTTGTTGCCTCAAAGTCCCAATGATGATGGGAGAGATTCATCTAATCTGGAAGGTAGTTTGCCTCACACTGATTTACATGACTCTACACAAGGTAGAAATCAGGGTGATAGGCTTACTGCAACCCAAATAG
>BQNB010099122.1:0-25001 GCA_026074375.1 Tanacetum coccineum
TAAAGGTCTAAATGTGTAACCATGAACCGAGTGATCTTGGTTACCCGAATGACAACCATGATCTAAAAAAACCAAAAAGTGGCAAACATTAGAAATTAATACTCAAGGGTGAAACTGTGAAAACATGTAACAATGAGGTCAACCTTGTTACAAAGAACATAATGCCTTACGTAAACTACTCTCTAGATGTAATTTGGTCATTTTTGAAATTTTGTCTTACTGTTGTAGAATGAGCAGTTTAGCCTTTGTAACGTAAAGTGAAAGACAATATGTGTTGTCGCTAAATGTTCGATGTGGAAAATAAATCAGGTGCAAATAAAAAAAATACATCTATTGACGATGCGCATTAATCCTAAGACGGGTTTAATCTATAGAAACCATAGAGCTTCACCAATAGTGATGCAATTTCTAAACTTATTTATTCTATATGGCATAAACAATTCGTACTCACAAAATAACAATAACAGTAATGTTATACCTTCTAGCATCTTTAGGACTAAATGCGTCATCATTACACCCTAAATTTCTCGCATATGCCACCATACGTATCTTACACGTGGCTATAAACGTATGTATCCTCGGATACTTTGCATACTTCACCGCCTCCCACGCCTTATCTACATCGTTCTTATTACATCTCGCCAAACCACATATGACCACCACATACCCCCTCTTCTCCACTTACCCCACCATTTCCTGCCAAACCCACTTCACCACTAGCTTCTCCAATGACTTTTCTAGCCAGAATTACCCCTACACGAGAGTTAAAGTACATGAACATTGGCTAAACCTCCTTAAGCCGGTGCAAATAATGCAATAAGAGAAATCAACAACATGTTTTTACAATTGATAAACTGTTATCTATTAGTTACCATCCACTACAGTTCCAAAGCTGAAACTAAATAGATTATGGCGTAAATAAACAAACTTCATTAACATAAGTTTAACAACTTAAAACATAATAGGAGTAGATAAATCTCACCCGACATATACATCATGCCTCTAGAATTTGGGTCGATATACCCATGATAAGCATGTGCTTTCTTTGTTTCGTTGACTTCAATATGACATCTTCAGTTAACACAGTTCTGATGTCTCCTATGCATTCTTACGGTGCTAATAGTTCATGATATGATAGTTTACAAAATATGCCAGAAAATAGATAAACCCTCAAAAGAGAAACTAAATAAAAAGAAAGACTTCACATTTACCTTGTAAGACATGTTGTCAGTCTCATGTCTCCGTGTTAGTTATGCATGTTGATGAGGTGTCATTTTATACACTTTTTCAGGGTCGTTTAACCCCCTAAATCGTGCATTTATGCCCAAAATAGGTATTTAATCATTCCTTTTCAAGTATTTAACATTTGGAAGACATTTGGAGGAAATTCATGTGACTTGGGCTCATTTGGAGAAGAAACGGACAAGACTACGGACCTACATCAACATTTCTCAAGAATTTCTACTCAGAAGCTGGAGACGGCGTCACAGATTACACGTGACGCCGTCACAACGCATACCAAGATGACGTCACAAGATCTCAAGACGGCGTCAGACTGTACGTCCCATCCCATTATCTAGAATATTCTATTCATGACGGCGTCATGATTAAAACGCGACGCCGTCACATTGATTTTTCTATAAATACAAATCCGTTTTTAGGGTTTTAAGTGTGTAACTTTAGAGTAAAAGAAAGGGACGAACCCTAGTTCGTTTAGCAGCTGTTAAGAACGATTTTAGGGCCTTAAAACCTTATTGTACTTCCTTCAATTCATGTTTTAATCAAGTAAGACTATCTTAATCATTCAATATGTCTTGTTGTTTGATTCTTATCTGTTCTTGCTTTATCTTTAACATGCTTGGCTAAACCTTCTATTGTGTCTATTTATGATTGTATGAAACCTAGGATATAGATCTTAGTGGTGTTGCTTCTTATGATGAATATGCATGTTAGGTCTTAAAAACCCAGATTTTATCTGTATCGCTGTTGATATGTCTAGGAAAACATGATTGTGTAGAAAGGATACCATCAGGTAACAATCTTCATACTACCTTACCCCTTATATGGTTGATCGACTCTTAATATATTTCAATTGCATTTAATATACTCTTAGGGGCCTTGCAATAGTCTTTATACTACATTACTTGTGCGTTGCCTTAACGAAATATTAAATAGACGGTGAGTTCGTGTAATTCGTTCATGATTTAGGAAATAATTACATAGATCATCACAAGTGTGACAAAGCAACAAAACTAGGAGAAGCAATCTAGGGAGTAGTACATGATTAAATAAACACAATTTTTTTATTATATTGTTATCACCAGTAGCTTAGTTTATATTTATTTTAATAGCTAAAACCAACCAACCTCTCAAATATATGATTTTACCTGCTTTCCTATAAATACAAAGATGCAAAAGGAATTTTCTCTTAACCCTTAGAATTCTGTTAGACCGTGTTCAAACCTTCTCAACCTATTCCCCTAAAGAACGATAACAACCCCCGAGTCTTGCCTATACTACACTAGAACGATTAGGTACACTGCCTAGGGAGTTGTAAAACTTCTTGTAGAAGTCCCTTACGACAACCGCAACATCTATATGTAGTCGCTAAAGGGTTTGGTTAAATAAGTCAAATCCTTTAGCGAATGCATGTAGTCGCTGTAAGTAGTCGCTAAAGGTTTTGGTCAAATAATCAATGACTCTTTAGCGACTACTATCTTTTCTTTGTGTGTTTGTTCGTAATTTCCATTGACTATTCCGCTCTTCATCATGGAGAATGCGAATCCATCTTGTTCTACCTCGAATAGGGAGTTTCTTGATCCAAAGAAAAAGAAAGAAATTGAGTCATGGTTTGAGGATAGTAGGATCGTTGACTCATTAGACAGGTCGAATGAAATTGAATACTTTGATATCTTCCTACCTTGGAGGAATTAGAATATCATGAGTGGCTTTTGAAATACCCCAAACCATCTTGGGTAAAGGCAAAAATAAGAACCGAAAATTTAAACAACGTTAAGATCTCTTGCAGGATGGGTCACTTCCTTAAAAGACAAGCTTACATCGATTTAGAATCACCAATTAATGTTATGTCTAAGCAACATTACAATGAGATAATGAATAAAGGGCTAGATTCAAGACATAAACCATCCAACCCTAGTAAGAACAACAGTTTTGTAGGAGAGTCAAGAGTTTAAAAGTTTTCGTAGGAAATTTCACATACGAGTGTAATTTCATGATTTTGGAGGATACCACTATCATTATAGATCACCACCTAGGAGAAGTAGTCTTTGGAAAACCATTTGCAAGGAATACTGGTCTCGTTTATGATCAGGAAGAGGGAACAGTTACTTTCAAAAAAGATGATGAGAAAATCACATTTAAGATGCCTCATAAGATGGAAGCGTCTAACCGTATAGACTTTAAGGACATAAATACCGATTCTATACCACCCTTTGTCCTTGGTAGTAACGATGACCGTGGGAAAACCTATTACTCGGATAGTTTGACTTTAGGACCCGAGTACAGGGAAGACGAAAGTATAAGCCATAGGAAATTCGACACCTAATAGAAAATTGGAAAGATGGGCCGAAAGGACCAACAGGGTAAGTCTACGTAAAGGACGTGTGACTTCGAGTTACTTACCAAGATCGTAATACAGAAAAAAACGCTTTTTTGGGAGGCAACCCAATGTTTATTTTTCCCGCAATTAGGAGTGTCATGTGTTTTATTCTTTTAATCTTATTCTATCATGTTCGAACTCTATCTTGTAATCATGCTTTGTTTGTTTTTAACCTCGTCTTAATTTTAATTAAAAGTATTTTGCAAATAATAAGTGTAGGGGAATCTATTTGGTTTTTGAACCAAGTTCAAGCATGTTAAATAATTTGTTTAGATTAATTCGCGTCAGTTTTGAGTCATATGAGTAAATTGTCAAATCTCAGGTTTTATGCAGCTATTTGTACAAGAATTAACTTATGGAATCAAGTGTAGGAAATTTTTCATCAAAAACAAAAATTTTGTTTTCACAGAACGTGGAGACAACGTCATGATTTACACGCGACGCCGTCACCACGACACCTGTGACGAGGTCAGGATTTTCTTGATGGCGTCAAACGCCTAGGTCCAGAAAACTTAAAGTTTTTTAATTATTTTGAAAATAAACTTGGCTATAATTATTAAGATATGTACTCTTCTGTTATAAACCTGCAAAACCAATGAGTTTGACAATTCTCTCATCCTATCTTTACTGCTTTATCGAGTCAAACCCTAAATTCATATTGTATATTTCTATATCGCACATTTTATGCTTGGTATAGTTGTCTTTGTCTTTGATTACAAGTTATGTTTGATGAGAAGAAGCTTGGAAGTACTTAGGAAGTTTCAATGGACAATTCTTGGATGACGATTTAATCAGTTATCACATGTTTCTTCTCCAGTAGTGGAGCAAACTATGGGAAGTACTAGTTTCTCCCCCCTCTTCTTTGTTTTCTTTTCCTTTAATTCGTTTTTACGAGTACCTTTATAGAACATTGGAGACAATGTTCAACTTAAGTGTAGGGGGAAAATAAGCCTTAGAAACGATTCTTTCATTTGCCATTTGCTTTGTCCTTAAAATGATGTGTAATATATCAAAACATAGCATAAGATGTGATTTTTGACTAATTTAAATTTTTATATGACACTTACTGACAAAAACCGAGTATTAATAGCGTCTCATGGATAGGAATTTATATTACTAGCACAAAAACCCTTAAATTCCACCCTCAAAATGTGAGGTTCGCTCTTAGATATTATACCTTTAGCTTGTTTGAGTTAAGGAGTGAGCAATCATGTGTATCTATTCTGTCGCTATGGATGTGTATGCGTGGTTTTGTTGCCTTTTCTGGAACATTGGTATCGGTTACTTTAGGATTATAAGAGTGTACCGGTAGTGTATTAAATTATAGAACTTGTTTTTGTGATGCATCCTGAGACCGCATAGTAAGTATTAGGATTTGCTTGATAAGAGGCATTAGGATTAACCCATGTTTTAAACTGTAATTGTTATGATGGTCACACCGATCATGTAACTATCCGACACCCTTTCCATGCACTCATTTTTAGTGCAGGATACCCCTCGTACAACCCTCCGAACCTATCCTTTTCACGGTTCTCGTAATTTTCTGGTTAAGCCGGACTATTAATGAAGAGCATTGTCACCATTAAACCAATCGTTACACCCAAATCTCCTTAGCCTACCTTGTATGTACTCGTTTTTAGTACATTATTGTTTTAACCCAGGTTAATTATTTGAGTATACTGTTGCTAAGTCCTTATCCTTGTAAATACTGTTTTAGGACGACTTGGGATTCATGGTAGTATTTATTTCGCGGAAGAATAGGGAAGAAAAGTTAAGTCAATACCCCCATATATTTGTTAGATGATCCTCATGTTATTTTGATCCACCTCAAATCGGGTCATAGTTAGATTGTAAATATCGAGCATGTAAAAGCTTAAGTGTAGGGGTACGTGTTGTAAACCCCAAGTTATGATGTATTATGTTATTCAAAAAAAAAAGAAAAAAGAAAAAGAAAGAGATTGATGTAGAGTTGTGTAGAGTTTGTATATCTTCGTTCGAGTCTTGGCTTAGCAACCAAACCAGCGTGTATTCATGTAAATAATTAGCTAACCCTTCCACTCCAAATTCACCCAAAGCCACCCAAATGTATCCCATCCGTTTCCGTTTCCATTATATGTTATCTTACACCTACACCCCATAACCCTTTGAAAAGACCTCTTAGATAGTAATGAATAATGCTTGCGCCTAGCGGTGGAGGTTTGATCCTTTACCAAGCCTATGGTAATTTATATGCTATGATAGGTAATGAGTGTTGATTTTTTGTTTCCCCCTTATGTTATAATTTATTATACACCCGAATGATAGAGAGAATCTCAAACACTTATGTGAGGTGCTAGTATATACTTTTCATGCTTTTAATTACGAAGTCTAGAAGGTTGTGTCGTAAAATACTTTTAAAGAGTAGGTAAAATGACTCTCATATTGCTATGGTCTAGGTAGAAAAGCCCATTTGCTTAAGGACAAGAAAATCCCAAGTGTAGGGGTATTTGATGAGGTGTCATTTTATACACTTTTTCAGGGGGGTCGTTTAACCCCCTAAATCGTGCATTTATGCCCAAAATAGGTACTTAATCGTTCCTTTTCAGGTATTCAACATTTGGAAGGTATTTGGAGGAAATACACGTGACCTGGGCTCATTTGAATAAGAAACGAACAAGACTACAAACCTACACCAACATCTCTCCAGAATTTCTACTCAGAGGCTGGAGACGACGTCACAGATTACACGTGACGCCGTCACAACTCATACAAAGAAGGCGTTACAAGATCTCAAGACGGCGTCAGAATGCACGACCCAACCCATTATCTAGAATATTCTACTCATGACGGCGTCACTATTAAAACGCGACGCCGTCGCAGCAATTTTTCTATATATACAAATCCGTTTTTAAGGTTTTAAGTGTGTAACTTTAGAGTAAAAGAAATGGACGAACCCTAGTTCGTTTAGCAGTTGTTATGGACGATTTTAGGGCCTTAAAACCCTATTGTACTTCCTTCAATTCATGTTTTAATCAAGTAAGACTATCTTAATCATTCAATATGTCTTGTTGTGTGATTCTTATCTGTTCTTGCTTTATCTTATAATATTGCTTGCTAATAACTTCTATTGTATTTTTTTCGATTGTATGAAACCTAGGATGTAGATCTTTGTGGTGTTGCTCAGTGATGAAATATGTATGTTAGGTCTTAGAAAACAGCTTTTGTCTGTATCGCTGTTTGATATGTCTAGGAAACATGATTGTGGTTGATGGATACATCGGGTAACAATTTTCTACTTCTTGCTCTGATATGGTTGATCCACTTTAATATACTCTTAGGGGCCTTGTAATAGTCTTCATACTACCTTACTTGTGCGTTGCCTAACAAAATATTAAATAAGCTAGGGGTCGTGTAATTTGTTCATGGACTTAGGAATATTTTCATAGTTCATCACCAAGGTGACAAAGCAACAACACTAGGAGAAACAATCTAGGGAGTAATACATGATTAAATAAACACAATCTTTTATTATATTGTTATCACAAGTCTCTTAGTTTATATTTAGTTTAATAGCTAAAACCAAAACAACCTCTCAAACATATGATTTACTCCTTTCATAAAATATAAAAACACAAAAATAATCTTCTCTCAACCCCTAGAATCTGTTAGACCGTGATCAAGCCTTCCCAACCTATTCCCCTAGAGAATGATAACAACCCTCGAGTCTTGCCTATACTACACTACAACGATTAGGTACACTGCCTAGGGAGTTGTAAAACTTCTTGTAGAAGTCCCTTACGACAACCGCAACACTTACACACAACCTAAAAATACAAAGTCAACAAACTAAAATCACCTTTATGAAGGCCTACCAACCTAATATTTTCGCATATTAGCCACTTTTATAACTCGAGTTATCAACCTGTGGTATCTGAACCTGAATTCACGTGTACCTGAGATGCCAGAAGCTTATTAGGATCGGTATTGCCTAAGAAACATGGCAGTTAATTGCAAAACTGGTAAAAATGATTACAACCAATAAATCTGATTAAACGGTTTAAAAATTGCAAAACTCATAAGAGATGTTAATAGGGCATATATGCTAAAAATAATATGCGCAAATGTCTCTTAAAGAATATGCGCAAATTCATAAGAGGTGGATAATTTAACTTCCTAAGAAATAAAATTTCATATCCAAATTGCTTGGTTACGGACAAACGTGTTGGGTCGACCAATTAGTTCTTTTTCTTCTTTTGAACTTCACAGTAACCTATGTTTTAAACGTAATGAATTTCCATTACCTAAAATTATAAAATCGTTCTTATATCGTTTTAATGATTCCAAAATATAGAGTACTAATTTAGTTTAACCGAAGCTCATAGGAACACGGAAAATTTTGTTAACAGGTTAACCCAACCCAACTTGACCCATAATAAATTAAGCACTTTTCTGTTTGCATTATTTTAACCCATTTAGATATCTTTGTTTCACCCGAACAAACCAACAGATTTGAAGGAGGTGAAAATTGACCCGTTTTGTACATTTGAGCAAATTGACCCCGTCTAATATAAATCGCAGAATCTATAACACCAAGAATAGTAAAAGAAGTTTTAATATATAAAGAGGGGGGAGATTTATCATTCAGGTACATGGCTTCATACTTAAAGACATACAATCTAATCCAGGACTACTTGGGATAAGAACTTCATCTGTCACTGTTCTGCGGAAGAAGATCCCGTTTTTAGAAAACGTCGTGAAACTTAATACATGAATATTTGAAATATTACCTCCATCCTCAAGCAAATTGGAAGTCTAGAGATTGAGGTTATCTCTTAACAGCTGCATGATCAAAGTGTCTTTGTATGATTCCTCACTTAAGGTGTCTAACTCGGCAATTGCCTCATCAGAAGCTACTTTAGCTAAATGGCAGGCCCTGTAAATTAACCGTTTAGCATAGTGTAATAATAAGCATCAAAGTTCGTGTCCAAGTATTGGGAAAAATGAAAAGGGTAGTTAGGATTTACTTTTCAGGTGAATTCATGATTTCATAGTAGAAGACTAAAAAATTAAGGGCCAATCCGAGACGATTTGGGTGGGTTGAAGGGAGTTCCTTGTTTGCAAAAGCAGAAGCAGCCTACAATGGTTTATCGCAGATATTGTGAGTAAATAATGTTTAGAAAAATCAATTGAACATATATAGATTATCTAATATATCCGTCTTTTTCAAAAATTTAAATACTGTTATTGAACTAAAAATGCATGCCTTGCAGCCCTTCAATGACTGATCTGAAGCTTCCTTTCTTTCCTCATCTGTCTTGAACTCAGCAAGGTATCGGAAGTATCCATCTAACCTGTTTTTGAATTCATCAAAACATTATAAGAAAACCATTTTTATAAATGAAAAAGTATAGAGTAAATAACTTAATACACAGTTAAAAAACTGAATTTTAGATTAATAAGACTCACATTTTGTAGTAGAAAACAGTAGCTTCACCTGGGCTAGAAGATGGTATCAAATGCTTATCAATGATATCAAGGATTTCGCTGAAAATTTGGAATAGGCTGGCCTCAACCTTTTTGCGATAGGCCTTGATCAGATTGACGTAGTTCTCATTCCCTTTTGATTCCTCTTTTTATTCAATGGATGACATAATACGCCAATAGGCCCTCCTTACCCCAATGACATTCTTGTATCCAACCGAATGTCTCTGATTGAGGTTTAAGACATCTTCATTGCCATCATCATACAATACCTAAAAATATATAGCAACAAACAGTCGTCAATAATTGCCCAAAACGTAAAAATAAGATTTTTTTATCTTGTTCCATAAACATATGTGATTTTAATCCTGTAAATCAAGATTACCTTAGTTCCCGTATGTTCAAACACTCACTGCGTAATGGATAATTAATTCTAAAAAAACAAATGATGAAGTGCTCAACATACAACTTTTATAAATTTTGAATACAACATTTCAGCCACCCTTTTAGCAACCACACCCATTCCGCAACCCTTATTTGAGGACCTAAACCCACCCATTAAGACCTAGTCAGCTCAAAACCCAACCCATCCATTTCTGCCCCCATTTCTGTGTTATGGGTTTCAATCTTTGTTATCTTACCAAATTAATGTGTAGTTGTGTGGTGTTAAATTATGATTCAAGTTTTAAATTTATATTTTGCCGACTTAACCAAAAAAAACACTTTAACAGGCAGTGTACCCAGTCGATGGGAGTTTCATGGTAAGTAGGGTATCGATCACTAAAAGCGAGGAACACTTTTAATTTATTAATACTTTAGTTTTTCTAATCTAAGTTAGTCTAATCTACACTAAACATATGCTAAACCTACATTAACTAAATCTAATGGATAAGGGGGTTTTTTCAGCCTGAGAGACTGGCACGGGTTTGGTGGTGACTAAAAATAATTCAAGATACTAAAACACACGCAAGCAAATTAACAGAAGATAAAAGAGCGGTCTAGACAAAAATAAGAAAATTGTATTAACCATTATTAATCCAATCAGAACGTTGGTTTGTTTATTAGTGCAATGATTACTTATCTCGAGGCGACGTATCATTCTTAAGACTTAGGCATTACTTCTTCCTAAGACCTAGACACGTAGAATTCTGTCATAATTAAATGCATTCGCATAAAGCATACTTATTTGCTGATTATAATATACTACTTAACGGCTATTTATATACTACTAGTCCACTGTCCGAGTCCTTACCAATGGAATAAGAACGTACTCATTGATACCAAGGTCACCTTATGGCTCAAATAAGCTCACTAAACTAAAGGCAAGGATAGGTCAATATTTGTGATCCTATGATTCTAGATATATAAATTGCAATGTGGAGAGCTATCCCTGACTCTTTATTAAGCTGATACCCAAACAACACCAAAGTTGCAGCGCATTAAATATGTAGGACTAGACCCAGTTGAATGATAGGTCGCATACTTAAGCACGTAAACAAGTATAAATTGATAAACATAAACAAGCAATCAACGATAAATTAAGAAATCGAGATAAACAAACCAAACATTAAGATCTTCATAATAATGGCTAATACCCAAAGGTATTAGCCTTCAAACGTCATAATCAATACAAAAGTAATGATTTAGCCAAGGTAAACTAACCGAGTTAACGAATGATATCAAAACTGAACGATCAGGAGTATAAGATTTTCACATATTCTCCTGATGGAATTAATCACATGCTCGACCCTTCTGCTTTTTTCTCCCTGAAAATCGGACTTTATGGGTTCAGGTATCAAGAATATGATTTAGCACACTTAAAACTCGTTTTTGAGTTTTCTATTTATAGGGTCTGGAGTCGGTTTGATACGGCGTATCCAATGTCTTGGATACGGCGTATTGGGGGTTTCTTGGAGTAGGGACCACGTTTGATATCTTTCAGAATATTTTATTTCCATATAGCTTGAATACGGCGTATTGCCTTCTTCTGGATACGACGTATTGGATCTTGTTTACTTCGTGGTCTTTGGTGAGTGCAGGCACAGATACTCCGTAATTTCCTTGTTTTTAATGATCGGGGTTTAACACACAACACATGGTTGTGAGGAACAAGTTAATTTTAAAATTTCTTTGTTTAAGCTCCAGAATGCGTGCCTTTTAGTTAATCTTCACCAAGTACTCCATAATTACTACAATTCTCAAATATAAATGATTAAGTAACAATTCTTTGCAATAATTATATAAAATGGGTTATACATGGGATAAATGATGCTATAAAATAGATGTTATTTGATGTTTAAAATATCCTCCACTTGAATCCTCCTTGGTTCCTCAAGTAGCCTTTAGAAGTTTTATGAAATTGGATCCCAAGAATTTTTCCAGTTAAGTATTTATTTGATCTCTTACACGTACAATCCAAAAACACTCAGAAATAGGAAGATGGAAAAACACTAAATCACTCAACATACTTCTATGTGGTACATGCAACGAATTCGCTCATTGCTCGGTCATGACGAGTATTATTATCATAGGCTGGGATGGATACACATTTCTACCATCGAAGTAAAGATAAATGTTTATAAAGATAAAATGGGGTTTTTATTTTAAGGCTTTAGTGTTGATCAATCCTATAATATTTCACCAAAAAGTACCACACCAACAAGGCAGCTGAAGCACCCCCCACTTGAATTATACAACGTCCTCATTGTATATGTAAAACATTAAATACGGGAATTTAAAAAGAATTAGAATGAGAAACTCCCCTGATGTTTGCTCGGTTGATTCTCCAAGTTGCGTTTATGAGCAAGATTGGGTTGAACAGCCGCCTTGAAGTTTCAAGACTCCAACACTTTAAGATCTCCAGATTTGTAAATTCTCCAACAATATTCATCGATTTTTCTTTCTTGAGGTCCTGTATAAAATATAGGAAAAACATGCATCCCTATCTTGGTACCTACGATTAATTTAAACTAAACTAAACAAACTAAATACGGGTCAGACTGGTGAATACGGCGTATCAAGTGAATGAATACGACGTATTCACAGAACTGACAATAATGTTTTTAAAGTGCATAAAAGTAAAGACTGATAACGTCCAGAAATTCAATACGTCGTATGGGGTAGAGCGGATACGCCGTATCGAAGTCTGGGAAGACAGACTCGATAACAAAATTAAATATCATTTCGGGTTGTCTCCCGGGAAGCACTTTTATTTACAGCGAAGTCTTTAAGTTAGACTTTTCTTCAGCTTCCACACATTTGAAATCATCTCTCTTATCACCATTCTTGCATTTAGTGTGAATATCCTTCTTGATTCCGTTATATGAACTATGGTGCTGAACTTACTGCCAGGCTTTGTTCTATCATGCACAAACAAATCAAAAACGTCATATCACAGTATATATACACAAAATATGAGAACCTATTTTAATGTTAGATACATCACAATATAAACAAAAGATAAGGATAGGAGGGATCATGGGTCAGGCTGCTGCGGGTCCTGCTCTGCTGTGGAGGTGCTGGCCTTAACATTCCTCTGTCTGGTCCGCCTTTGGAATGCTGCAGATGAGCTCCCTCGAAAAGACTCGTTGAATGCCTGGTATGTCAGCCCACTAGCATCCATCAACTGCGTCATACATGTCATCATCCATGTGGAGAATCTCCCCTGATCGGTCATCAATCTCTCCACAAGTCCACGTAAGCTCCCTACATCTCTATGCAGTCCCTGCACATCCTCCTCTAGTCTGGCCATCCTCTGAGGCATGGTCCTGGCGGGAGCTGGTGGTGGAGGTGGCTACTGAGGTGTCTGTACGGGTGTCAGATCAACCTGGCCACCCTCATCAATAATCGGTACATCCTCAGCATCAGCAGGGGCACTAGTCGTAACAACGGGCTGCCTCTCTGGTCCCATGGCCACCCAGGCCCAAGTATCATCAAGCTGCACACAGATCTGCAGCCTCACCAGCTCTGCCATGTCAATAATCTGAAGCTCAAGGGCAATAACCGTCAATCCTCCTAGTATCTCTGCAGTCAAAAGCCTAAAATGCTGAGCCAATCGAGCTACAAACTTCCCACCATAAATATGAGCCCCGCTCTTCCTCCCAGCAACAAACAATCTCAAATACCTAGCCAATAAATAAGGGACGTTGACCGAGCCAACATCCATCCCCCCACTCAAAATAGAACGAAATCCGTCACGGTCACCTTTCTTAGTTTTGCCTGACTCCTCCCAATCAACCTATGATACAGCCTAAGAATAGTATCCCGAATCATAGTGTAAGACGGGGTTGTGTCAAGGAAATCTACAGCAGAAGAGATCTCTATCCAATAATCCTTTAGATCCCCCTTGTCGGGGATATGCCTCGCACTATCGACCCAGTAAGCACCGAATCCAACAGTTTGCATCTCCTCAGCAGTGTATAATCCCCGGGCCAAAATAAACTCTCTCCAGCTCATACGTCTCCTAGCTCCTCCCAACTAAAACTGTAGAGCTCCAGGCGTGTCCAAATCAAGTATAGCCTGACCAAACCTAAATGTACTAAAAAACTCCAAAATAAGCTCGTGTACCAACGGGCCTCTAATATCAAATAGCTGCCTTCAAGCTCGGCTAGTAAACAAACTAACTCCTTGATCATCCCTATGCTCCGTAAGCATCCTAGCACTCAATCCCTCAGCCATCAAATCTGGTAATCCCCTAAAATTAAATACCTGTACCCTGTGTACCTCCCTCTGATATATCCTAGCCAATCTTGACTCAAAATCCTCTACATCAGCAACTGTGTACTGTAACCTCTCGTACCTAAAGAATCGGCGTCTCTGCTCACGTGGTGGAAGATCCATATCTGCAAAATTAACGAGGATAGCACAAAGATTATAGAAATTTAAACTTTCTGTTCTGAGGGTAGATACGCGTAATCTTAAGTGGATTACGCCATATAAAGGATCAGTATGTCAATACGCCGTATATATTTTAGTCAATACGGCGTATGGGTCTAAAATTCAGGATCCTTATTTTACACAATACGCCGTATTCATTTTACTGAATACGCCGTATTGATGTTTTAAAATTAGGTAAAAATTAGTCAATACGCCGTATTCCCCCGGCCCATGTAGTATATACGCCATATGATTCTGCAATACAGAAACAAAAAGGTGAATGAAAGGGGGTTTCCCTTATTTACCCATTTTAACCCATTTTAAAACTCAAACTTATTAACGTCTATTCAAGGGGAGGGAAACAAGAGGCATTCAACAAAGATATTTCTCGTAATTCATAAACCAAACCCTAACCCTAATTTGAATTGAAAATGCAAATCGAAAGAAAAGAAAGGGGTGAGACACATATCGTAGGATTGAGATAAAAGAGTGTATGATAACGATAACAAACGATCTCCAAGATTTGGTTCGGTAAAAAATTCATGTGTGTGTGGAGTGAAAGTGTGTGGTAAAATCAGATACGGCGTATTGAACTGGTTTTTATACCCAAACTCAATACGCCATATCGAGGTGAGTTAAATACGCCGTATAGGCGAATTTTGTTGACTTAGTCAACGCAAGTTAAAATCAGTGGATACGCCGCATAGGTTTTATCCTAATACGCCATATCCAACCTTGGAGACCAATATTCCTAAAATAAAGCAAAGAAAACGTACCTTGGCCTCCGCAACATTATTGCACAATCACCATCCTTATAATACCGCTTAGGGTCAAACAAAATGCCAAACGGCGCACATAAATTCATAATGAGATAGAATAGCATTCCGTTTGCGTAATATCTCCAAATCACGATTTTTACTATTAAGCTTATGACAAAACTTCCCATTCTGAAATTTTTAGTGACTTTATCGTGACTCGTTATAGAAAGCACACATGACCCGTGTATAATTTCATTATCCACTGAAGACTGTACTGTATCAACTTCATTATTATCATTGTCTTTTTCTGATTTTAAATCATCGGGATGAATAACGTTGAAAGGGAATAAATCATTAAAGTACAAAATGTTTTGTTCCTCTTCGTCATATTCGGACAATGATGTTTCATCTTTTAAATCAAATTCATCGATATGTTGAGGGCTTAAAATTGGTTCAGTTAATAAATCTGATTTAGACGTTTGAGCATCATTGTAAACAATGGCTGGGAATTCGTTCTCAAAATCTTTAAAGAAGTCTAAATCATCAAAACAACTGATCGCGGGCTCAGTTGATGGAATTGAAGGTGTGACTTTTTCATTATTATTTTCTGAATCCGTTTTTAAATCGTTGACATAAATCATTTTATAAGAAAATGAGTTTTTGTCAAAAAGTATTGTGTAATCCTCATCATCGGATTCATCAAATGATATTCTAAAGTCGCTTTCATCGTTAACAGGAGTACTTACTTGAGATTTGCACCGAAGTTCCTCCTGAGGTACAATGGCATTGTTAATGACTATAGCTAGGAATTCAGCTTCTATAGATCTAAGGTTGTCATCAACCCTGATCTTTCCATATGTAGCAGTTTGCCAATTAAACACCCGACCACGCCTATGAGCTTTTTCTTCTTCAAACTTGATATAATCTTTCATAGTCATGTTGGGATCATCCATCCTGAAATAATCTTACTAGGAAAACTATTAGATAACCAATACGTCATATTCAGAGAACTGAATACGCCGTATCACATAAACAAAATAGACAAACAAGCAGGAATATAAACTATTCTAAATTACACTAATCCTAAAGGTTAGATCTAATCTAATGTTAAAAACCAAAATATCAAATAAAAATCAAGATTAATTTTCACTCCCCGGCAACGGCGCCAAAAACTTGATGTGTTGTCGTTGTATGGTATATTTTATTGATTCAAGTTTTAAATTTATATTTTGCCGACTAAACCAAAAATAACACTTTAACGAGCAGTGTACCCGATCGGTAGTAGTTCGGTGGTAAGTACGGTGTTGAACACTTGAAGCGAGGTTAAATCTATCAATTTAATTAATATCTTGGTTATCTAATGTCACACCCCGCCAAGGCGGAAATGCGAGGTGTAACGAGAATGGATATCATCACAACACAATGGTGTCACAATAAAGAAAACTACATGAACTAAACGGAACATAAGGGACACAAAGTGTCATGAAAATACCCAATCAAACATAAAAGATGTTCGGCGTCTTGTATTGAAGAAAAAGAGGTTCACTTCAATAACAAGACATGCAATACAACCAAAACAAGACTAAGCATCTCAAACCAATTAAACATTCAATATTCAAACAAACGAGAAATAAACTAGGAGATTAAACTCCGCATGCAAGCCTACGGTCTTTCTAGCCACGCTTCCTAATCTTAACATCCTCATGATGCTCACCTGAAAATGATGCTTAAATACGTCAACTAAATTGTTGGTGAGAGTCATAGGTTTAAGACACAAATATCAAAGCTTATAATAATTACTATGATTAATGTAAACATGGCAGGACATTAAATGCACTATCATACAAGCTAGCATGCAAATGTAACCAAAACAAGTGTGGGAACAGAACGTGTCCCTCGATCCAACAAGTATCAACACTTGGGTAGGAACGTTACCCCCGATCCCATAAACCATCACATCACATAGGTAGGAACGTTATCCCCGATCCCAATATCATAACAAATGGGTAGGAACGTTACCCTCGATCCCGATATCACAACAAATGGGTAGGAACGTTACCCCCGATCCCAATACACATAAGCATTTAGCACGTAACATACAATAGCCAAGTAAAGTCCATACACTTTCAAAAAAACACATAATCACAGTAATTAGAACATTTCAAATCCATTTGCATCATTTCCATCTCAAGAAAACATAGTAAAAAATAGGACTATGAAACTCACCTGATGCACAAGCAGCTTCCAAACAATATCAACACAAGCTACACAATACAAACACAATCGTGTTACACGCGACTAAGCCAAATGCTTATGTCCATGTAACACTCATATGATGGATGTCTAAGGGTTTGATTAACCATCATGGGTCACCCCGACACCATGCCCAACCTTAACCTCCTCATTAACACGTTACATTAGTTAACTATAATTTATTCAAAAATGCAGAATTTTAGTGTGTCTTGACTAACTTAAAAACCTTACTTGATGACCTTTATAAATTATACCAAAAATCATCTATGTTCCTTTATGTGTTCTCTAACTACCATTTGATTCCCAAAAGCCATTTACATGCACAAGTACTCCTAAGAAAATCAAACTTCAAAACAGTCCCAATTCGGACCTGCACGCGCACTAAAAAGTTTGGACTTATTAACCATACTTAGACTACTATTCAGAGGCTAATTTTCACGTGGGAGTTAATAGACATATAGAACTTGACTTCTGTGTTTTGGCTAACCTTAATTCGAATTTTAAGTAGGGGTTTAACATCCCGAAATCAGACCCAAATCTGTCCCGAAATCACAGTTTTGACAACGAATCTTGTAAAAATTATTTGACTGACTTCCACTAACTTTTAATTCATGAAACCAATGGGGTTGGAAAGTAGACTCTTAATGACCAAGTATTGACGTAGCAATGCATGCAACACGTCATCTATTTCCATTATCACCACACGTGAACAAATGGAATACTTAACACCAAACTCATATGCACATAAAATAAGATAATCATTTATCTCTAAAATGACATCATGCGCATATGTAAACCACTTCAACATACATATAGAACACATAGCATGCAAGAAACATACAAAATGGACACTGATTCGTGGATTAGTATATATATATAAAATACCAGGCAAATCTCAACTCCTTACCCTTGACCAAGGCAAAAAGTCAAGAATTGCAAGATTCTTGGATCTTTAATGAAAATCGACTCTTCTAGGGTTTTAGGGGGAGGGGAGACGCACGACACAAAGAGAGGGGAAAGGGGAGAACTAGGGTTTCTTTGACTATATATACATGATAAGCCTAATCCTAATCATTTTAGTCTTTGTTTGGTTTTAAAACTCTTTTTTTCCTTTTCCTTTGCTTGCCGTCCAAACCAACGACCCCCCTTATATGTTTATAATATAGATTTTTATTAAATCAACTAATTTACTTTAATATACCTTAAAGTTTTCACAAAAACTTAAAGCTAATTTGATCAAACCTTTTACTTAAACGCTACTACTACACTTTTATATATGGAGAAGTTTACTGCAAACAGTCCATATTTCACATCACAAACTTAACTTCCTTTCCATACTTACACTCTTATGACGCTTAACTCTAAAAACCAAGAATTGACGTAGCAATGCATGCAACACGTCTTTCATTTCCATTATCAACCCGATGTGAACAAAGGGAGATAACTTGACACCAAGACTCATAATCCCAAAAAATAAGATAATCAATTACCGACTAAAATGTTCATCATTCACATATGTATTACCACTTCAACATACAAATTAGGACACATGATGGTGACATACCAGGAAGACTTGACAGGTTAATCAAACTATTAGTTTGACTTCTGTATCTGTTTTAATGTATAGGTAATGTTGTTTATATGTGTTTTTATACGTGTTTAGATGTGGTTTGTGTGGGATAATGTAAGATTGGATAATCAATCTATTGAGCGTGATCCGTCTCATTGGATTGGATTTGGTTGGATTTTGTAGAATTAATTTTGTATCACCTTTGGTGAACAAGGAAATGATTTCGTGATTGAAGCTGGTTCGCCGTTAATTATGTAAGTAATTAAACGTAATATGTAAATTTGTGTTAGTGAGTTAAGAAAAGATTTCGTTTTAGTAGTTAGGAATATGAGAGAAATGAAATTCCTATTGGGAAAGTTAGATTAATAAATTATGAAAAGGTAAATTTTTTATAAAGGTTTAGTAAGTGCGTTTACGCAAAAAGGTACACTCAAATAAGCTAGGTTTTTACTAACACTTAAGGTCTAAACAAATAATTAAGTAATTAATAAATAAATAATTTTTTTATACATGAATAGTAAAAAACAAATTTTAGAAGAAATTTTTTTTAAAAGGAAACAAACTCTAATTAGACTTTATCTATAATTAGTTGGGGGCCTATAAATACAAAATAAAATCCCATAACCCTCCCCCTTGGTATAACCGGTCGAACGAAGAGAAAAGAGGAGAAAAAAATTAGGGTTTTTTCTTTTGGGAAGAAATCAAGCTCTAAGGAAAGTTTTAATGTAATCTTGTTTAGTTATTAATCTTTAATCTGTAGATAATCAATATGGTAGAGTAATTAGCGTTAATTAAATCTGTTAATTAATGGTAATAATGATCATGTTTAAAATGAGATGGTTGAATTAAAAACTTATGGGTGGTAATTGGTTAACTTACTTCACCGTTCGAGATTTGCATTTAGATTGAGGCAGAATTTAGGGTTGTGTTGTTTGACTGATATCTCAATGATGGTAATAGCTTTTGTCAAGTTTCCGGTGCCTATAACGTAGCTCAGAGAGTCTAGTTTTCAGAACATCCGGCCTCGAAGGTTTATGAGGTCGGGAAGTCATTCAAACGTTGGTTGCAAGAAACGTTGTCAGAGCAGTAAATACGGGTCAGATTTAGGTCAGATTACGAGGTATAAAACCCCCACTTAAAATTCGAATTTAGCTTAGCCCTTATACAGGAGTTTATTTCTATGTGTCTATTAGAAATCCCCCAAAGGAGAGCTTCTGATTTGGAGTCTAAGTATGGTTTTTAGGTCAAAACTTTTTAGTGTTTCCGATCAGATCTGAAAACTGGAGTAGTTAAAGTTGATTTTATTTGAGGCACTTAAGAAGGGAAATAAATTAGTGGAAAAATCATGGAGTTAGTAGACTCATGGTATTTAACCTGTGATTTTTGGTAGAAATTTATAAAGCAAGTAGTTTGGTTTAGAAAATGGTAAAGGTTAGGTTCAAAATTTTGCGTTGTTTTTTGGTAAATTGTAAGACTTTGAAATAATGTGTAAACGAATTGGTTAATGTCGGGCATGGTGTCGGGGTGACCCATGAGGGTAACTAAACACCTTAGACATCCATCATATGATTGTTACATGTGCTTAAGCAATTGGTTTATAGCAGTGTAACACTAGTTTATTTTTGTTGTTTTGATTTTGTGCTAGTTGTTTGTGAAGTTTTTGTTGGGAATTTATTTTTGGAAAGCTAAGCACAAGGTAGTTCATAGCCTATTTTTTCTCATGTTTTATTTTGGGTGAGAATGAAGTTGTCTTGTGTCGTGTCAAAATGATTTTAAGCTTGCTGTAGTTATGTGTATTGGATCGTGGGCACGTTCCGTCCCGTTGTGTTGCGATATGATATGTTTGGTATTGTGGATCCTAATATGCAAAACGAGGTGTGACGGTGGTAAGACTGCGTGAGCTATAAGAGCCATGAATGCTGCACATATTTAGTTGATATGATGTATGGATCATGGGGCATGTTTCCGTCCCTTGTTTTGCTAATTGGTTGTCATGAATTGTTTGGTAATTGCAGCAGCTAATTAAAAGTTTTTGTGGGATATATTTATGTCCTTACACCTATGATTCTCGCATCAACTTATGTTGACGATTTAAAGCATCATTTTCAGGGGAGCTAATGTGCTAAAGATAGGCGAAGTGGCTAGAAGAGACCCGTGAGAATGTCTTGGATTTTATTTATGATTTCCTGTTTGAATAAATGCGTTTGCATGAATTGTTTGGATTATGTTTTGCATGTCATTTATTGATGAGACCTCTTTCTCATTAATAAAGACACCATTAGGTTATGGGTATTGTTATGACACATTGTGTCCTTTGCTTTACTTTAGTTTTCTTTTAGTTTCTCTATATATATCACCATGTGTTGTGTGATACCATTCTTGTTTATGCCTCACGTTTCTGCCGTTGGCGGGGTTAGTACAGATTGGTATCAAGCCATTGGTTTATAGGAACTAGGGTGGTTGACCTAGACTATAGCTTAAGGTCCCTTATATAGTTGCATTTTAGGGCATAGTTTTGTGTACGTATATACCGAAGTTCCCGTCTAAACCTAAAAGCTTTGATTTTTTTTTTTCTATTTGAATTACTACTATATAAATATGAAATATATATTTTTATTCATCTATGGGGATCTAATAGTAAAGACCCCTTTCGTTATTGTTTTTAGTCATCGTCTTCCGCCGTACCCCTGAAGGGAGATAGGTCATTGGGAAAGATTGTTACCTCACTAGACTCGCAGGGAGTTGTGGTCTGACCTTTGAGAGAGAAAATCACTACCCCAGGCGAGCCCAACATAGTTTATTTCGTTTTCACCCCTCGATGCATGCTTATACGATCGAGATTGCTGTTTATATTTTTGGTCACGAATTTTTTGTGACTTCTGTTTCGTTTGTCGATGGGATTTATGGTTCGTTAGATGGATTATCAATGTTTGAGTATATTTGATTATAATTAAGTGATATGTGAGATGTGTGTATCATTGAGATGTGTGTCCTTGAGTAAGTACACAGTGTGAAAAAGGGTGCAATTATATTATGGGTTCCCGAACATAATTATATAAAAGGCAACCATACACGTGACTTTTGCTTTGAATGGCATTGATTCATTGTTGCTTGTATGTATATGTAGGATGTAAGTCTGATAGTTGTGTAGATGGTAGTGTAGATGTGATTGATTGAGATCCTGTGAGGATGGGGTGTGTGGGTTAAGAATGACTCTCTTAAACCGATTGGGCGATTATATAGTTGGGTTTTTTTTTTTTTTTCTTGCGTAGATGGTAAGGTTCCCTTTCATCTACATTTGCCGATACATCGGATACCTGTTGGGATGTCGTCGCGATCTAAGTTGTTCGTAGCTCATTGTTCGTAATGAGATATCCAACGCTCGTGTTGGTATTCTAGGTGTTTTTATCATAGAAAAACTGGTGTTCTATAATGTTCTCCGTTGGCGTTTTGATTGTTTTTTCCCTTGTCTAAAGGTGACGATTCTTTTTTGATTTGTGTTCTTAAGACCGTTGGTATGGATGAGTCCTTATGGTTGTTTGGTTTGTAAGAGTTCTTGTCGTGTTCATTTTCAAGTAAATTAATATTCTGGTATTGGAATTCTTAAGGTATTTTGGAGTCTATTTTGCTATCATGATGTTTTTTTTGTTGTGAGTCATAAATTCTATTTGAAAGTAAGTTTGTTGTAGTTGATACCATATTGTTTAGGTGTTAAAAACTTCTTTTAAAAATAAATTATATAAATAAAATGCAACACGTTTTTTTTCAAAATCATCTTTTGATTTCTTTTATGAAAACCATAATTAAAATAAGTTTATGAAAATTTTATTTAAATTTATTTTTACACTTAAAATTATTTTCATTATTAACTAAGGGTGTTCTATTGTTTTAAAAAGAATGGTAAAAGGTTATGATGGAAGTTTCCTTGGGTAAAAATCTTTTTGGTAAGAAGTTCGTAACTTTTATTAATGGTGTGGTAGCGTGGTATAAATTCGTTGGGGTGTTTCTAGCAATCGTTGATGCGTTTGTTAGGTCGGAGGTTCGTTCTTCTTGTTGACGTTTACATTCGGTTGATTTTTATTTTTTTTTCTTTTTGGAAGCGTGTGATTTATTAGGTCCCATACCAATTTGGTTGCATGTCGAAGTTTGAAATTTTCCTCATGTCGTAGATCTGCTAGAGTTGGTGTTAGGAAACGTATCTCTTGAGGTGTGATTGATCTTTTTGGTAGCGAAGCGAATGAATTATTCGCGGTCCCAAGTCGAGATTAGAGAGTTTCTCGTTTTAAACTTTTGATTTATTACCACTCTTAGTTATGAGAGTGTTGATGTAGTCGTAGGAGAGAATTGGTTGTTAAGACATAAGGCTGAGATGGTATGCTACGAGAAGGTAGTTAAAATGCCTTGGTAATTTAGAGAGTGCTTAAGGTTCATGGAGAAAATGAACTAAAGAGGATACGAGGTCTCGTAGGAGTACGCAAGGAAGGATGACAAACCAAACGGACCCGTGGTGCTTTATCACAACCCAAACCCATTTCCCCCCGGCCCCAGCTGCGAACCCAAACCAAAACGCACCCTCGATGGTAACATGAAGACCAAACGCACCCTTGCAGGTGCGAACTTAAACCAACGCACCCTTGCGGGTCGTTGTGTGGTGAGGAGGTGATGAGGTTGATGGTGTGGGGGTGGAGGCTGTGATGGTGATGATGGAGGTGGTGGTGTTGGGAGGCAGTGGCAGTGAGAGGGTGGTGGATTTAGGCGCGTGAAGGAGAGTGAGTGTAGGGATCGGAGAGATCCGTTGATGGGGAGGATTTTTGGTGTTGGCCGGAAAAGCTCGCCGGAAAACTTTTCCGGCGGCTGTGGTGGTGGTCGCCGGCGGTGAGGGTGGTGGCCGGATAATTTGGGGAAGAAGGGAGAGAGAGATATGTTATAAGTTTGTGTGTGTGTGTAAGAGATGGAAATGAAAGAAAAGTATAAGATTTTATATATATATATAAAACTAAAGTGACAAGTTGAAATAGTCCAGGGTTAAAAGTGTAACTTTTTAATACAGTTTTTATAACTATCGGTTCGGGACTCGTTTGAATGACTTAACGGACGATTCAAATCTCGAAACTTTCGCCATTGTTTTCCGAATCATTTTTCTGATAAAAATGAGTATTCACTCGACTAATTTTTGTAAACGTTTTATAAAATTTATTTAAAACGTTTATTATTCATTTATATATTTTTCCGATAATTTTTATCCGTAAGACGAATTTTAACTTTAATAATTGCGTTTTTAACATACGTTTTCGATTAACAAGATAATTAATTTATTAAATATTTTTATTTAATAACTTATGATAATTAAATACAAATTTAATTATTTTAGGTCGGTACGCGTTGTGTTCAAAATTGTTGCGAGGACATTTCAGTCACCTTCTGACTGTTTTCAGGTCTCGGTCAAAACTGAAAAGTTGCCAGGAATGTCGTTTTACATTAAATTGCTTTAGAGTCCGAGTTGTGAAAACGTGCTTTAGGTGGTCGTTCTTATAAGTCAAGCCAGACACTAAAAGTCAACGATTGGAATAGTCATTCAAAAATTCGAAAATTCTCGGATGTTACATAAGATAAGACGTCCAAAGCAAAGAACGCATCAACATGAGATGTTGCGTGGCTTGGACCAACGAGTGTGAAAAGAGATGGAGAATGGTTCATATTGGTTAGACAAGGTTCAGATCTCCATTTGGAGAGATGTAAAGACCTTGGCTATTGAAGAGGCGTATATGACAAAGTATTTTATCCATCCTGGAGCGGATACGATGTTGTGTGGTTTTAGGTTAACTAATCGATGGTTGTGTATCAAGGGTCTGCAGGATTGTTGATACAACCTGAGTTACCCAAGTATAAGTGGGAAAGGATAACTAAGGATATTGTTATCAAGTTACCAAGTGTGAGTAGTGCATACGATGCAATTTGGGTGTAGTCAATGGACTGACTAAGTCACCTCATTCCTAGCTATGCGTAGGACAAGTATGGTAGATTTTAGAGGTAATTGGAATACTCACTTTTGTGAGATGAGTTTTTCCCTAAGATGGGGATTATCATTCGAGTATGGATGTGCTTCATTTGAAGCATGGTATGTAAAGGAATGTAGGTTACCGTTTTATGGGCCGTAACTAAAGAGCGTGAGTTGAATGGATCAAATTTGGTACAAGAAACAACCAACAAGATAGTGGTAATACAAGAAAGGCTTGAGGCAGCTAAATTATCGAAAAAGTTAGCTTGGTAGTAGTGGGAAACTTTTGAATTAATGCTGGTAGGTTATGGGTGGTTGAAGGTCTCACCTCTCCAAAGAAAGACAAGTTAGATCCGAGTTATGTAGGACCATTTGAGATCCTTGGATGGATTAGGCCTATAGTTCGGTTGAGAATTTCTGTCTTATGAGCTGAGTATCGGAAATTAGATTGGGAGGTGCTGAAAGTTT
>BQNB010099123.1:0-25001 GCA_026074375.1 Tanacetum coccineum
CTACTTTTCTTCTGAATACCGTAACTTCAATGATAACTGGTACGTTGCTCACTCTCGTTACTGGTGGAAACATAATATCTTCTTTCTAAGCCATGCTTTCTGATATGGTATTCTTTGCTGCATAGTCTTATTTGCTTATCATGAGTATAGGTGCTTCTACTGGGGTATCAGTTGACTTTGCCTTTTCTTTCTTTATGCCTTTCACCAGATGCGAAAGTTACCCTGAATTTATGGCTTCTTAGATCTGGACTTTGAGGTGTCGGCAATCATTGGTATCATGTCTGTAATCTTCATGGAAATGACAGTACTTGGACGTATCTCATGATTGTTTGCTTCTGAACATCTTGGGAGGTGGTTCGAAGCTTTTTGCGGCTCTTTCTATGGCAAGAATTTCTCTTAGACTTTTGGACAGATTGGAGAGCAAGCCGTGGTTCGGCCCTCGATAGGGGGAGAACCTCTCTTTGTTTTTTTGTCCTCTATTGTTGTCCTAGGAGGATTTCTTTGGTCTTTCAAAACTGTCTCTTCGATCACTTGAGACGTCATTAGTGGCTACCTCTCTTGCTTTGACCCAGATGTACATTTTTTCCATTAGGTCCTTGTAAGCAAATGGGAGATCTGTAGAGAGGTTTTCAACCAAACTTCTTGTCCTTAAACCATGAATAAAACCGCATATTCGTTTGTCTTTGTGCAAGCCTAAAATCTGCAAGGTATCATCTGTGTATCTGGTAATGAAGGCTCGAGTGCTTTTGTTTTCCCTCTGTTTGATGTTATGTACAACTAGACGTGTGTTTGTGAACTTCTTCTGTTGGTTATAGTGTGATCGAAACTTTTCTTAGAGATCTTTGTAATAAAGGATGCTACCTGCTTTCTAACTGTTCTACCATATTCTGGCGGAATCTTTAAGGGTATAGGTAAACATATGACAAGCTACTGGCATTAACCATTTATGCATCCTTATAGCCCCTTTAAAGAGGTGCAAGAAGTTGTTAGGATCCCCTTTCCTATCATAGGAACCAATATGGGAAGGCATTTTCAGTCCATCTGGGAGAGGGTAATCCTCTATCCAACGAACGAAGGGTGTTACTGAGCCTAAAGGGTTTGGGAAAAGTCTTGTTGAGTTTGGGTTGTCATATACAGGCATGTTTAGGAACGTATACATAGGCTATGTATATAAAGGATAGCTATTCGGAGGGATATTCGCAGGATGCATAAAGCCATTTTAAGGAAGTATGTTACCGTTTGTGAAGGTCGATGGTACGTGCCCTCCTTGTAGGAGGTTGGCGAAGCTTCCCCTATAGGGAGGTTTCCCATCAGAGTTTGCAGAGGGAATCCCATGGGCTGTCCATTGACAAAACTCACAGGTTGTTGGTGGGGGTATACATGCATAGGCATAAGTCTATTTGCTACATTCAATTTTGCGGGTATGAAAGGTTGAGCATTATGTGATAAGAACGTACCGTTAGGAGGGAGATTACCTCCTTCATTATTTGGAAGTGCCTGACCTCTATAAACGGAAGTCAGGGAAGACTATAAAGGTTTCCCATTCTCGCTTCTCCCTATGTAGGCTGCTAAAAGTGGAGGAAGGTTTACATTTTGACTTCCATTCCCTCTTGATGCTTCTTCCGAAGGCCTTCCACTTTCGTTGTTCCTTTCGACCCTGCTTTCCCCTATGTTTTAAGTTTCCTCAAACCCTACTACTCTTTCCCTTCTTCTATGAACCCTAAGAGATGCTGCTCGAAGAGGTGTAATGGCAGCTCTGACAGGTTCTGGTCTTGGTTCCATTTCTCTTTCTTCATCGTAGTCTTCGCTGAAATACTCCAATTCAGTTCGGAGATCGTTGTTACGCATTTGACTTCATCGGTCCTTTAGTAGAGACTCCAAGGTTTAATAGTTAGCCTCTACAAAAGTTAGGATAATCATAAGATTAGGATTAGTTAAGGTAGACGCACGATATGCTAAAGGCGTGTTTTCAGGAGTAGTGGCGGCAAACATGGTGGTAGTTGTAGGCATTGCTAAAAAACCAGGCGGTGATGTTATTTCTCTTCCGCCTGTCATGCTGGAAAAGTAGATAGGTTGTTTTTATGGCTACTAGGCTTGGTTTGAACAGAACTAATTGTTGCAATCCCACGGATGGCGCAACTGATTATGCAAATATGGGCACGATCAGGCTTCAATGAGATCGAAGAGTTCTTCTTGTGGATGTTGAGTTGCCAAGCCTTGAATAAGTTATGTCAACACAAATGGAAACACTACGTTAAGTGAGGCGCAGGGGGTGTCCTTGCGAATCACCTCCGGCATGAGAGTAAGTATGTGCTTTTTTGTATTGAGAAAGTATGAAAGCGTAAGTAACTGTGTGTAAGAGTCTTAGCCATACCTGGAGCCTTTGCCATCTAATTATAGTTGCAGAAATGAGATGGGACAAGGCTTAGCACCAAATCTGGTGATTAGGGGGGGGTGTCCCACAATTTAAGGGGTGATTCTGGGATTGTGTACCATGATCTCTATTTTGGCAGGAAGATCCCAATAGAGATGGAGAACGTGGGTTTGACTATCTGACCTTTTCCCTAGTTTCGTCGAAGGCCCACCGTGAAGGGTACAGGGCTTCGCGTGGCGGATTCCCATACTGGTAATCATCCCAAAGATGATTTTACGCCACTCAAAACTATTTGAAGGTTATGTAGTATATTTGGGAGAAGATCTCATTTGGGCTTCGAAGGGGAGATCTCCGAGCTAAAGGGGAGGGTACGTCATCAATACACAATCAATCCTGTTGATCCCACTTGAAAAGATCTTGCTTAGCTTGTATGAAGCTTAGTTGTATTGAGTAAATCCAAGACAACTATGGTAGAAACTTTGATTATGAATATCAAAGACTATGCGGAATCTAGTCAATGATACTAAGAAGAATTATTTATAAAATAGTAACACAAAATTAATAACAAGACAGATTACCAAACTTTCAGCCTCAATATAAAATGAACACTCTTAATAGTGTTAGGGTTTACAAAACCTTGAAGCTACGAATATCAAAGATTTACATGTAACATTATGCCCTAGGACCTCCTTTTATACACCAAGGAGTCCTACAAGGCTTACAATACTTTCCTAACTTATCAAGATCTTTTCTATAAACAAACATAATCTCTTAAACAAATAAGTTATACATATCTTCTTTACAAATAACTAATACTTATCTTCGTAAGTATTCTTCTTTTCCAATCAATCTTTGATCTCATCTTTGTCAGCATATTCCTTTTAGTAGTAGTAATCACTCAGCAGTTGTAACTGAGCAGTAGTAACTCTAAGAATCATCTTGAAGTCTTTTAAACCCAACATTTTCTATCATCATTATTATCCACCTCTAAAAGTCAGTGTTCCTTTTTCAAGGTGATGTCGACCCATTGTCGTGGTCTAACATTATTCTTTCCATATGATGGCTCATCCTCAACTAGTGTCATGAAAGCCTTAATGGAATTAAATTCATCATACTCGAATGACAACGCTTCTTCATCCCAATCATAACCTTTTTGCTTTTGCACAACGCTTCCTATTATGGAAGTTTATGACACGTTTGGTACGAGGGAATGCCATAGAATGAAATCGTAACAGAGAAAAGTGAATCATGTTAGAGAAAGAATAACGATTTTACTGTTTGGTACAAATAAAGAAGGCGCGTGATATAGAGCATTCTCTAGTTTAGTTATGTATACATAAGAATAAAAATGGATTTTATCATCTAAAATTATCTTTTAAACCTTCGATTACCCAAATCAAAGCAACATTGAATGTTCATTTTTAGGTTTGATAAACAGGGTATGGGTAGGGATCCGGTGAGAAGAAAACATAAAATGAGAAGGATGAGAAATAACTATAACCATGCATTTTATGAGATTCATCGACTTGAATTACATGCATCTTTATTCATTTAGATGCATCCCAATTAGTTTCGAAAGTGATTTTGAAGTGAAAACGATGTAAAGTAGTACTAGCAAAAAATTTGACTCATAGAGGATGAATAATACATAGGATTCACATAAGTTGATAAAATGCATCTAATATACGTATATGCATCTTATTTTTTGCTACAAAATATATTAGGGTGCATCTAAAAGATTAGGATGCATCTAATTGAAATCGATGCATCTCCAATGTGTGATTATAGTTATTTCTCATTCTTTGATTTCTTCTCATTTATGCTAACCTTTTATCGCAAAGCAACATTGAAGGTTCTTTATTAGGTGCAATTCGTAATTATGTGCACAATTGAAAGATAATTTTAATAACACTAATTTATAATATTTGTGGTAAATTTAGAAGAAACCCAAACATAAAAAATGATACAAACGTTTGAATAACATTTTTATAAGAAAAGTTTAAATCATAAATGTTGATATGAAGATTTGATATCAACTATAAATATTTTCTCTCATTTCTTCACTATTTTAAGAGAATGCCGAGAATGGAAAGAGAATCAAATTTCGATTCACCGATTTCCTTCTTAAAACAAAAACAAATACGAGAATGCTTCTTCATTATGTTTCTCAGATTTTCATTCATTCATACCAAACATCCCTTTAAAGACTTTGTTTTGATGGTTTGGAGTGAATGATGTGTTTGGTTGATGTTTGGGTTTGTGTTGGAATCTGGATGATGATGGATATGATGGAAAAGATGTTTTGTTGTTAAGGCAATCCTTTTGAAAGTTGCATTTTCTTCCACAGCCGAAACAAGTTTCTTTGACTTGTCAATTGGTGCCATGGTTGCTACAACTCTCTCTATTTTCAAGGTCATTCAACAAGATTTTAAGCCTTATGTAAGTTTGTGTAACGTTTTCACCATCAAATGCCTGAAAGGTATTGAATTTCAGCCACACGGCAGCAATCTTGGTGCCCCTTGTCTTATGGTTCCTCATGACCTAAAATGAGATCATTACACATATCTTTAGCACATCTGATGACAAACTTCATTATGTCATTTGGAAGACTTGAGATAATAATACTTTTTAGTCTCTTATCTGGTTTGCAATTCTAGCTGTAATTAAGTCCATTGATTTTAGGCTTAGCCAAAACGTATTCTGGTTTGCAAGTCTACTGTTAGGCTAAACGTAATGGGACGACCTTTTACGATCGGTCGTCCCATGTGGCAATGAAAGGGACCTGGTCACCTCACTACGCCGGCCGAAGCAAGACCTGGTCACCCCAACCTTTGCAAAATTAGTGTCTTCTGCATGACCTTACAATTGGAGAAAGATTTCGTATTAAAAAAAATAACTCTTTCTTTTATATTTTTATTTAAAAAATAAATAAACAATCCCCCATTCACTATAAAATCTCACTTTTTATACCATTTTTAATCACAAAACACATACATTTTATACACTTTCATTATCTTTTTTAAATGGCTTGTTCGATACCACATAAGCGACGATGAAATCCAAGCTTTGGTTCAAAAAATATTGACGAAGATATGTTTCATCATAAATGCGATTCTTATTTAGCCTTGCAATTTTGATAATGCATGCCACCTCAAAGAAGATCTTAGAAAAGCATACGAGAAATGTAATCACATTCCACAAGAGAGCCGTGCTTTATTGACACTTTCTTAAAAGAATGTTCTAATAAAGATTACAGCTAAACCGCTCTATTACAAAAAGGCGGCAAAACTAGAAAAACAATGAATGATTAGTTAGATTGGATTACATTGAAAAAGACAACCACCGCTCAAAAAATCCATAAGGTGGTTTCGACATCACAGACACATGAGATTGGTGATGTATACCTTACCGGCGAAGAGTAACATCAACTACCATATAGATGAAAAAGCCTTACAGAGAAAACACAAGAAAAACAAACAATGGAGAAAAGGCCGGGAGAGAAAGATTAGGAAAAAAACAAGCTGATAGAAGAGGAATTACTTTGATGCAATTTGGGGTTGATTGAGAATAGATTCAGTTAACGAGTCATCAGATAATTAACATAGAAACTATTTTAGTGTCATGTTGTTTTAATTTAATGTTTTAAAAAGTATTGTATTTTTAATTCCTTATTATATTTCAAATTTTGAATTCCAACGGCTATTTTCATTAATAAATACCCCACCATCTCCTCATTATATCACAACACCTCTATTTCCAACGATCCAGATAGGATCCAATTTCACTAACGATAAATGATCCATGGGAAATACAGTCTTGATATAGACATTCTGATCTCGATTTAACACATGTACTGCGATCTTACTAATAGCACACAATTTTTAACCATCTCCATACACCCCAAATCAAGTTACCATAATACCGCCGGAATCCTGCAGGAGTTTATCAGCTCTCTAATAGCATAAGTGTTTTGAACCAAATTCTCAAACCCCAAACCCATTTAGATAATACCCGGTCCTGCGGGTCTTGTTCAGCGAGCCAAGCTGCTTAAAGAAAATGTATTTATTCTTGATCTGGATGGGGCTTTAATGTCGACACAAGAATATATGCAGAAAAGTTTGTTGAGGATGTGGGTGAGGATGCTGATTTTAACAGTGGGGTGTGGGTTAGCGCCACTAACTATGTGAATGCTTTTGGTGGCACTGTAATTGGATGTTTGCGAGACATCGGCAACTTTTTTAAAAAGGGAAAACTTGAACAAGTTGTTGCAATAGTGAAGTCCATGTTCTCCGAATCTCATGGAGAATTAATGTGACGATGAAAGATCTATCGGGTAACAGTACCTATAACAATACACTACAAAGTCCTTGACGGTGGTAGATTTAGAAAACGATATTACAGTAGGAGTTGCTATGATACTTGTCAATGTCTTAGATTTTACTCCTAAACCATCAAAGCATTACCTTAACATTACAAAGAAAAATGTGGTTGAGGTTTTCCGTAAGGATACGATTTCATTAGCTTAACATTATTGTTATTCAATTCCGTAATGTAATTTCCAATTTCGTAATGTAATTTTCAATTCCATAATGTAATTTTCAATTTCGTAATTTAATTTTCAAAATTGAAATCAAACAACTACTATTCCAACGGATACTATTTGGAACCTATAAGTTTTGAAAAACGTAATCTGTTTTTGGTATTTTTAATTCCGTCAAGTTCATGTTTTTTATTTCCGTAATTTTTTTCCGTCTTTTCTTCCGTGTATTTTGATTTCCATATTTTAATTTGTAAAATGTTTAATTATTAATGTAATGTTTAAAAAAAAAATTGTTCGGAGTCCTCTGCGGTCGCCACTACATGTGTTTGGTCATTGTGTGGTCTAAGAGAGAGAAAGCTGAGTTGGCGCTGACGTGGCGGTGTCATCTGCGGTCACCACTACATTCAGTCTTATAATGGTTGCCCAAAAGGCCGTCATGAAAAATAACATGTGTCACTACCTCATTGGCGTAAAGGCAGTGTCGCGAACATTACGCTCATACATGTAGATGTTCCATGTACCCGACACCACAAAGGATGACACGCCATGTGTCACTCCTCTCCTTTCCTCATTAGATGTCCACCACGTGGACCAACATGGATCGTTGGATCACATTTACAGGTAACACACAACTCTAAATGCATCCCTATAAATACTTGTCCATTTCCTTGAAATGGGTAAGGTGAGAAACTTAACTCAAGTTACTTTCGGCCAACCACGGCTCGAACCGGTGAAGCTAATCCATCTTCACGCATATCACACACACCGGTCTTCGTATGAGAGTGTTATCCCGACTCTAAATCTTTAATCTTATCTCAGGGTTGTTACTGAACTGTGAAACCAAATATACGATCATCATTATCTAACCCAAATCACGTTTTACATACGATACATAAATAATATTATTATTCTTTAAAGTATCCGTGATTCACGAGTCATTTAGTTTTCATAAAAAACGTCACTTTGAGAGGTTCGTGACTTCATGACATTATGGAAGCATATTAATTTATGGAAATACTTGAAGTAAGTAAGTTGGACAAGAATATCGCATTTGTTCTTTTCTATTCTCTTTAGGAAAAGTGTTGTTCCTAACTATGGAATTAGTTAGCCATCAAATATGATATGCTATTGAATACTGAGTAATGAACTTAATAAGTAAATATATTACCACTCACTAGATGTGTAGTATAATTTCAAACTCATGAGGTAAGGTTGGAAATGCCTTCATCAACAAAGACCACTCACGGCTTAAGTAGAGGTATTTTTCACTCTGGTGAACATGCATCGAATTCTTCTCCATACATGTATAGTGTTGATCTAAATTGAATATCATTATGTTATTGTGCAGGCCAGTAGATGTATTATATAGCAGCAGAGATAAGAAGTCGGCAATAAAAGAAATAGCCGGTGAGATGAATTCGACAAGCAAAGAACTATATATAGTTGAACGGAAGAGTTCAATGGGAAATACCACAAGCCATGAGCATTCAGTTAACCTTTCCGGTACTTCCTGCTCCCTTCAAAATCTATTCGGTAATTTCTACGATACAAGTCAACTTTAGTAGCATTAGAGTTCGGAAACCAACTTATATTCTTCTTACTTAGTTAAAAAAATATCCACTATTATTAAAGAAGTTATTAACAGTATGTTCTTCCTAATTATGTTGAAGAAAATAGAGCTGACTACCTAGAATTTGGTGTTCCGTTGTATGAAGCATCACTCAACGGTAATTGGGAAACTGCTAAGTTAATCCTTGACAAACGCCCAGAGCTGGTAAGGTTTTGTATCAGTAGGCAACTTGGCACAGCACTTCATGTTGCAGCCACGACAGAAGAGACCAAGATGACCCTACAGTTTGTCAAGAATCTGGTAAATATGATGACAAGGGAGGAACTAGAACTGCCGAACCAATTTTCCAACACTGCCTTTTGGATAGCATCTGCAACAGGAAATGTGAACATGGCTATGGTTATGATGGAAAAGAACCCTAGCCTGCTATACATCCGTGGTGCTAATAGCCTTTTGCCATTGGCCAAAAGTGCTTCAGGAGGGAAATACAAAATAGTGAAGTATCTTTATGATGTATCTCAAAAGATGATTGGTGGTCATTGGACAAATGAAGATAGGGCATTGTTATTTTTTGTTTCATTTGTTTTCTTGATGTCATGCACTAAGTGATTGTCATAATATAGATATTGCGCTCCAAATTGTGAATGACCTTCCAGAACTTGCTGCAACTGTGTCTGTACTCAAAGTTTTGGCTCGAAAGCCTGAATTTGCTACATTTGAAAAGAATATAGTCATGAGAATCATAGATCCAGGTAAGCGTTATTTTATATTCATATAATATTACTCACATTATCCTAAAATGTTAGTATTTGACTATTTGGTTGTTTTTTATTTTGTAGTTATTTCTCCGGTTCTTCGATTTCTCCGTATGAAAGTACAATCTGCAGCTAAGAAGGATACTGATGCATTGAAATTACTGAAAATCATTTGGAGACGTGTTTGCGAAACAATGTACATTGATGAAATTGAGGTTATGATGAAAGGGCCTCCTAGAATATTATTTGTTGCTGCAGAAAGGGGCAACACCAGATTTATAGTTGAGTGTCTTCGAACCTATCCAGATCTTATGTTTGATAAAAATGATGACGGGCTCACTATATTTCATATTGCTGTTCTGCACCGTCGTCAAGGTGTCTACAACTTAATGTACGAGATAGGCTCAGCGAACCTTGATATATGCCTAACAACAGACAAGATGCACAATAATATGCTCCATTTAGTTGGGAAGAGCTCAAAGGAGATGACAGCTAAGATGGCTAAAGCATCCTTGTGAACCGATAATCTTACTCTTATGCTTCATATGTAATATTATAAACACGAAGGACCACCTAATTAAGATTTAGAAACTAAATAAACCGAAATTAGTATACAAAAGTTAGTTATTTCGGTTGACAAAAAAAAAGGAAGGGACACATCGGTTTGTTGGCACCGATTCACAACATATATATATGTAAAACTCTGTAACATTCAATGGTTAGACAGATTAGATAATTCACTTATTCAATTTACTTTGCAACTTGTATAATATCGATCTAGAGTTGGGACAACATTTGGCATCAAGAGCAAGGATTATACACGAAACAACTTCTGTTTCTGCATAACGATTAGCGAGAGGCCATAGTAGAACACGCTGAAAAAGAGAAGAAACATCCTTGTTTTTTCAGTGGGAGCGGTTTGATTCTTTATCTTCCTAAGAAACAAACAATTTGAATAAGGAGAAACGTAAAGGAGATAGTGCACGATCTGTTTTGCGTGAAGGTTGCAAACGTTAAACACCAAACGTTACTGGTGGGATAAAACTTTGTTGGTGACAACGAAGGGAAGGAAGAGACTCTTGGCGTATACAAGGAGACGCGGAACAAGAGTAGGAAGCGCTAAAGGAAACCCTTTTGTGTTTGCTGTCAACGCGACACAGGAAAAGAGAAGGGATACACATCGTTTGGAAAAAGGACGAGTGGGAAAGGCTTTGTGAAACCGGGTTGAAAACAAGACACAAAGCGGTATAAGACGCGAGATTAAAGCGCAAGGAACGTTGTTGTGGAGAAAGATAAAAAGCGTATACGTGGAACAAAGAAAGGAAAGGAGTACTCAAGGAAAAGATTTGGTGTGGAGATAGTGTCGGGACGACACAAGAACAACAACAACGAAAGCAGAAACAAAGAGGGATTTGTTTCGGTGTAACAGATTCAGAAACCAAAGATTTCTGTTTCGGTGTAAAGTACCGAATTTGGTACCAAGTTTGAGTGTGTGTAGAAATTGTGGAATTTCGAAGTAGAAAAAGAAAAAGGCAACGCAAAGGATACGTTGGGAACCGAAATCAGAAAACACACAAGGAGAAAACGTGTAAGTGTGGTATAAAGAAGAAGCAAGTTTGCGTTTTGTTTGTGTCAAGAACAAAACCAGGAGGCCGTGACTTTTGTCTAGACTCGTTGGGTACAAAAAACAACATCGAAAATTCCGAAAGAGAGGAAAGAAGGAACCGTGGTGTTTATTTGGTTCGAAACAGAAACAACAACAAGGCAACAAAAATTCCGAAAGCTTTGTTGTGGGTTGAAGTCGATTAGGATTTGGAAAAAGGATAACGAGGCAAGAAGAAACAAAAGGAACGAAGTGGGAATAACAATCAAACGTTGGTGAACAATTATTACTAACGAGACAAGGGAATACATCTCGTATTCATAACAATAAACGAGGTCACAAGTTACACTTCTTTCTGGATTTCAATTATATTAGAATAGTATAGATTTATTAGTTTTTACTATTAGGAAATCCCGAAAACTATTTATTGATCCCGTATTACTAGGATTCCCGAAAACTATATATTCACATATTAGTAGAGATACCATACTAGGAAGGATAATTCCCATACGCACTAGGAGGTGAAGATAATAAACACATATAAGATGGCTGGTGATGATACGACTAGCACTTCGACACCAAAACCCGTAACACCAATCGCACAATATCAATGCCCTAAGTTGAAAAACACAAACTACACCGTTTGGGCTATACAAATTAAAGTTATATTAGAGGCACATGGTTTATGGGAGGCTATAGAATCTAAGGAAGTAGATATTAAGAAGGATAAGGCAACAATAGCCTTTTTATATCAAGCATTGACCGAAGATGTGATTTTACAAGTAGCGGGTTGCGAAACAGCAAAGGAATTATGGGATTCATTAAAAACAAGACACGTTGGGGAAGAGAAAGTGCAGCAAGCACGGTTACAATCATTGATGATTGAGTTTAATACACTTCAAATGAAGGATGATGACACGGTGGATTGCATTTAACTGGCTAAATAAATGGCTATGCCACGAAGGCAAGGGAATTAAAGGAAAAAAGACCTTTGGATGAATCACTTTTAGTACTAAAACTATTAGACTCCACACCAGATAGGTTCATTCAGATAGTAGCATCCATAGAACAGACAAGTGATCTAGACGATGTCTCTTTAGATGAGATCACAGGAAAACTCAAGGCGTTTGAGGAAAGGATAAAGCTCCGGAAAGGAGGTCAAGTAGATAGCCAGGAGAACTTACTATTCGCACATGGCAAACACTCAGGAAAAGGAAGTCGATTTAGTAAACGCAGAGGTAGATCAAATTTTTCACGAGGAAACTGGCAGAGTAATAGAAACAACTCACAAGAAGGGAACTCAAACCACAAAGGAAACTCAAATAAGAGTAAAGGAAAGAAGGATTTGAGTAACGTAAAATGTTTCAAGTGTAACAAATTTGGACATTTTAGGAAGGATTGTAGAGTAACATCAACAACTGAGGAACAATCAAACCTTATCTTAGAAGACGATGAACCATCACTATTAATGACTATGCACGAAACCAAACACGAGGAAGTGTTGTTGAATGAAGGCCAAATTCAACCAGGAAAATATGCTTCAGGAGATGCAAGCATATGGTATTTAGATAATGGTGCAAGTAACCATATGACGGGAGTTAAGAGTCATTTTAAGGATATAAATGAAAGTGTAACACGACGAGTACGTTTTGGAGATGGATCGTATGTACAGATAAAGGGTATGAGGCTTATATAGTTGAGGTGTAGAAACCATGAACAGAAAGCTAGTATCGGATGTATACTATATACCAAACCTTAAGAGTAACATACTAAGTCTAGGACAACTTACGGAGATAGGTTGTAAGGTCATAATGGACGGAAACAAACTGACTTTGTATGATAAGAGCAAGAAATTGTTGATAGAAGTAGAAAAACTAAGAATCGACTTTACTTTACATTATTAGACTACAGATAGACATATTACCTATATGCCTCTAGCAAATGTTAGATAACCAAGCAGGTTAATAGGCATGCTAGATTAGGTCATCTAAACTTTGATGATATCAACAAGATGACTAGGAAGGGTCTAGTGGAAGGAATACCAAGAATAAATCATGCCGGACAGATATGTGATGCATGTCTATTAGGAAAACACAGTAGAACACCATTTCCAAATCAAGCTAAATTCAGATCAAAGAACCCGTTGGACTTAGTATAACGTGAGACCTTTGTGTCCAATTAGTCAACAACACACTCAGGCAAAAACTCCATATTCTTGTTAGAGAATGATTGTACACGTTTTAATGTGGGGCCTTACTTTCTGACATCGAAAGATCAAGCACTTATACTTTTAAAAGAATTTAGACAAAGATAAGGAAATGGAAATTAGAATGAAAATTGAGGATGCTAAGAACGATAGAGGAGTGAATTTACATCTAATGAATTCACTAAATAACTATAAGGAGAATGGAATACAGACAGTTTGACAGCAAACCTTACTCACCACAACAGAATGGAGTAGTGGAGAGAAGAAATAGGACAGTATTATCAACTACGAGGAGTATGATGAAGGCAATGAAGTTACCCTTAAACTTTTGGGCAGAAGCAGTCAGACACACGATATACATACTCAACAGGGTACCTACAAGAGCCCTGGAAGATAAAACTCCATATGAGGCACTCTACAACAGAAAACCGAACCTGGAAAACCTAAGAATATTCGGATGCACAGCTTATGCAAAGATAACAATACCTCACTTAAAGAAGCTGGACGACAGAAGCATACCAATGATTTATTTAGGAGTAGAGGATGGATCAAAAGCATGTAGGTTATATGATCCAATAACAAAGAAAAAACACGTTAGTAGGGATGTAAAGTTTATGGAAACAAAACCATGGGATTGGAATAAAGATGAAGAGGATACAAGTACACAAGACACATTTTGGACTAGTTTTGTGGTAGAAGGAGTTGACAATGAAAACGCTACACCAGTCAACATTGAAATCAATGATAATATTGAAAATCCGTATCAGGAACAGGATCCGATTAATGATCCTAACTCGCCAATCACACCATCAACATACACTTACAACCTACACTCAGAAGAGGAAGAAGAGGCTACTACTAGTTTCCGAGGCGAAGACTCAGTAGAGAATATTTGAAATCATGTACCAGTACGAGGTTATTAAAGGACCTTAGCAGAAGATAAAAAGATGAAATAAGGCAAAGAGAGATTAGATATCCCAGCTTCCCCCCTCGAGAAGCTTCAAATACACAAAAGTTGAAACGGGAACTCCTTTATTTTTACGGAAAATAACCCCGTAACTACAAGGAAGCATCAACAGATAAGAAATGGATTGAGGCCATGGAGATTGAATTGGATTCAATCAACAAGAATAATACATGGACTCTTACAACATTGCCACCGAACCAAAAGGCAATAGGACTCAAATGGTTTTCAAAACCAAGAGGGATGCAAAAGGAAACATCATCAAATACAAGGCAAGATTAGTAGCAAAAGGATATGTACAAGAACAAGGAATAGACTTCGATGAAGTATTTGACCAGTTGCACGAATAGAGACAATACGGTTGATATTAGCTCTAGCAGCTTATCATGGTTGGCAAGTACATCACTTAGATGTAAAATCAGCATTTTTTTTACATGGAGATGTTAAGTAAGAAGTTCTACGTCACACAACCTGAAGGATTTATTCAACAAGGAAATTCAGGGAAAGTCTATAAGCTTACTAAAGCTTTATATGGCTTAAGACAAGCACCTAGAGCTTGGAATGTGAAGCTTGATCAAACCTTAAAATCATTATATTTTAAAAAAAAGAATCTCGAACAAGCATTCTACACAAAAGAGAAGCAAGACATTTCTAACACTTATAGTTGGGAGTTTATTTAGATGAGTTGATAATCACAGGGTACTCCAAGAAAGGAAATGACATGTTTAAATCCCTAGATGAAAGAAAAATTTGAAATGAGCGACTAGGCTTATTGGTCTTACTACCTTGGATAGAAAGTTACATTAGACATGAGGAGAGATCCACAATCAAGCATACAGGTTTATATAAACAAGATCTTGAAGGTAACAAGTAAGACAGATAGTAATGATCCGAAGATACCAATAGACCCCGGTACTAAAGTTGGGTCAAAGGTCGAAGATGAAACTCAGTTGATCGCAATTATTACAGAAGCTTAATTGGAAGTCTCAGGTTATCTTACTACATACAAGACCATATCTAGTATACCGTCGGACTACTTAGACAGATTTCATGCAAGACCCGAAGACATCACCTGAAGGCGTGAAAGCAAGTAATCCGATAATATCAAAAGGAACGAAGTAGCATGTTCAAAATAACAAGAAATAAGGCGGCTTGCAAGATTACAGGTTACAGCGATAGCAGTTATGGAATCAACACCGATCAAGGAAAAGGGAACTACCGTGTTAGTAATTTTATGTTGGCGAATCACCTCATACCTGGTGTACTCAGAAACAACCAACAGTGGCGCTATCATCATGTGAATCAGAATTCATGGCGGCTACTGGAGCAGCATGTCAAGCCTTATGGTTAAAACGACTGCTTAGTGAATTAACTGGATGGGAAGAGAAAAGGATAACGCTGAAGGTCGACAACATTTCAGCAATAGCACTCGTCAGGAACCCAGTTTTTCATGGAAGAAGCAAGCACATCGACATTCGCTATCATTTCATTCGTGAATGCGTAGAGAATGGGCCCACATCCAATGTGGAACACGTCAGCGGAGAACTACATAAGATCAGAAAACTAACGAAGGCTTACCAATATATGAAGTTCGTGACTATTCGACAAATGCTCCGGAGGTTTCAAGATTTAGACGAATCAACGATCAAGATTAGGAGGAAAATGTTAACCGATAATCTTAACTCTTATGCCTTCATATGTAATATATAAAACACTAAAGGACCAACTATTTTATTTCAGAACATAATAACGAAAGTTAGTTACAAGAAGTATAGTTTATTTCCGGTTGAAAAAAAGGAAGGGACACAATCGGTTTGTTGGCACCGATTCACAACATATAAATATGTAAAACTCTGTAACATTCAATGGTTAGACAAATTAGATAATTCACTTATTCAATTTACTTTGCAACTTGTATAATATCGATCTAGAGTTGGGACATACAACCTTGCTAATGCAAAAGAAGAAGTATTGTGGTTTAAGGTATAATCTTTTTTCCTATATTCCTTGATTAATAGCTTTTAATAATTACAATTCTAACCAATTGTTAATTCACTATGCATCTCGACCCGGAAAACGATGAGGTTTTCCTTGTTTTAGGTAATCAGGTAAGGCGAAACCATATTTTTGACACAGATGTACTCGGCCTCATCGGGTTAATCCCGAGACCGTTTCTGATCCTTTCCTAGCTACCCTCATTTAGTCAAATGTGCACACCTAGCGATGATTGAACCCTTGACCTCATGTAAGGAAAACAATGACCTTACCACTATGCCATTTGGTGGTGGTTAATCGGTTAATTCAAGACTAAAGAATAACGAGTTATAAATCTGTGTATTTTTTGTATTGAAGGAAATAGAGAAGATGATGCCGCCTTATCTCACAGATATGAAGAACAAAAATGGTCTAACAGCGTACGAGTTATTCTCTAAAGAAAACGAAGATCAAGTTTCCAGTGGATTGAAATGGATGAATGAATGTATGATCGTAGACACACTCCTCGTCGCAGTTGCGTTTGCAGTAGCCTTTACGGTTCCTGGTGGCTACAGACAAGATAATGGGTTTCCTTTTTTCCTTCATCAAATTAGTTACTTGGTTTTTGTTATTGCAGATGGTGTTTCATTGCTTCTTTCGGCGATTTCACTCTTAGTATTCTTGAGTGTCCTAACATCACGCTTCGGTCCACGTGATTTTATGTATTCATTACCGAGTAAGCTGATGATAGGTCTACTGGGACTTGTCATCTCAGTTGGAGCCATGACGGTCACTTTCACTGCTAGCTTCTTCATGCTATACCACAATGGGTTGATCTGGCTACCCATCCTATGTGCAATATTTGCTCCATTACCGGCCATCGTGTTTGTTGTATTACAATATCCTATTTTGATTGATATGTATCGCTCTACGTATGATTCTCGCTATCTATTTAATCCCGAGAAACGACTGCTTTACAACATAAAACCTAAGTTTCGGTCTTCGAACTATGCCGGAATGGTCTGAAATGGGTACCGGTTCTTCTGGTGGATATGTTTCGCTCTATGTATGACCTGAGGTACCTCTTCAAGCTCAAGAAATGTATGTATGCTTTACAATACAAACCCCACACATTCTAGTAGAATCCAATTTTTTTTTATTTATATTCTATATAGCTTCTTGCAATAAAAAAAGCCCCCGTTTAGAAAGTGCCATAAGGTTGATTCATGGGACACAGCATGAACCAATCTTATAATTTCCGTCTTGGGTCTGTTTGTGTTAGTGTAAATGTATGAGGTGTATTAGATGTGATAATATTTGTTATAGTTCAGTTTCTATGAATGTATGAGGTGTATCGAATGTATTAATATTTATTCTACGAGTAGGGATCGAGCGAGAAGTAAATTAAAATAAGAAGTGGTGAGAATCGATTAAAACCAACATTCACACATTTGAGATGCAACGACTTGCATTAGATGCATTTTTATTACATTTATAGCACTATTTAAAGTTTTCGAACGTAATTCGATGCTCAGATGGGTGCAAATTTTATTTCATAATTAAGCCACACGCAGATGGAACAAAAAACAAAAAGAAAATTAAATGCATGCTAATTAAAAGATAAGAAAACACATTAGAAGCAGTATAATAGCATCGAATATTATAAGATGCTCATCTAATTAAGTCGGTTGCCATCTCGGATATAAAAATCGTAATAGTCACATTTTTATCCTTCTTATTTAAGAAAACTTTTTATTTGAACACACTGTGAATGAAGTCCGTAAAAGAATGTAATGAAATTGCAATCGATTAATTTATTTATAGTGAACTAATATCGATATTAAAATTAATTTCTAAGTGGAGTATGAGTCCGAACCGGAGTAAAGATTAGTGACTAGCTTTAGTCCCAATCAAACTTAGTCCTATCATTAGACGTGAGGCGTGCTAGGGTGGCATAGTCAAGCCTCACTTGTAGTTCTTGGAACTGCCATCTCCTCTGAAAACTTGATAATACATGAAATTTTTAGTCAAAGTGTAAGTCTTCCAATCCACAATTGGATACTTTATAGAGAGAGATTCAACATCTTCTGCAAACTCTTCTCTTGGAATGATATCTAAAAACCCTTTGAGTTCTTCCTTCTCAGCATCTTCTTCCAACTTTTGTCTCTTAACAATCCTTCTCTTTCTAGGAAGAGACTTCTTTCTTTTTGCTCCAGGTTCTTTAACAACTTCTTTCATTTCCTCTTGTATATCAGCATCTTTTTCTTCAATCTTTTCAGGAGACTTCATCTTTTCACTTCCATGCTCCATAGGCTTAATGTGACATACTTAATACTGGTAGTATAAACTTAAGTCTGTAGTACAAGGTAGTTTTGTTACGTATTAAGATGAATACGGGCAGTACTAGTTTAAGTCTGGCAGTAACTAAGTATACTTGTATAGTTAGCAGTACTGAGAGATTAGTAGCTGGTCCATAGTTAGTTTTTTGTTCATCAGTTAAGTCCCTGTTTAAAAATGTTTGTAAATAAACATAATAGTAATAGTAATCTTAGAGATTCTTTAGGAGATATCTTAGGAAAGGATATAATTATCCTTAACGTTTGTAAAGCCCATATGGTTTTCCTGTAGAGGGTATAAAATGAACCCTAAAGCACAATGTTACAAGACGTACGTTTTGAGAATATCAATAGAGCATAGAGCTTAATGCAAGTTGAATTTACGTTTCTCTAATTCTTGGTGTTTAAGATTTCCGCATTAACACTTGATATTCGTATCAGTGTCTCTCATATAGTTGATTTGGATTTATCCAAGTTATCTATCGTCTTACAAAGGCTAGTCAGATCCTATACCAAGGACCTACAATTGGTATCAGAGCAGGTTGCTCTTGATATCTAGGATTCGTACAAGGTTTTGTCGTGTTTTATTTTCTGGTTTTTGATGAATTCAATAAAACAGAAGATATGGTTTGCATGGTTGTGTGTTTTGAAGCAGCATATGGTGCGTGATGAATGAATTCCACATGCAACTAAATCAACAATGTCAACGCAGGTAATACGTGACTATTTTGGCTGCTGAATGGAACTCCATAATTTATAGAATTGCTTTTTGGACTCCTATATTTTGTGCTCTATACTTTGACTGCTTTGAATAGCTCCTGAATTTTATTAGAAGTTTATTATTGTTATAGATTCGTGGGCCTCTATATGGTTCTGTTTGATATATTCTGCTTGTTTTAAATGTTTATTGAGCTGCTAAGATTATAGTGGTTAGTACTGGCTTATAATCACTATTAGTACTGGTCGTCCATGGTAAGTTCTGCCTTGTTCAAATCGGTTAGTACTATGTGTATTAAGTTAATTCTGTCGGGATTTAGTGACAAGTTCCAGCAACGATTGACTATTTAGCTATGGGAGGAAGAGACCTCAGATTTTGTGGACGCTTTAAGCGTACAGAACAGTGACAGATTATTTGTCCGCTAACAGCAACCCCCCCCCCCCCCCCCTCTCCCACCCCCCCCCTCCCCCCCACCCCCCGCTCCCCCCCCTATTTTTACCTTTTCCCCCCCCTCCCTATTAGCACAAGTTTGGGACAGAAAAAGAGTTGCTGATTATGATTTGGTGATGTAAGTCTGCTAGTGTTACTTGTTAAATTCTGCTAGCATTGCCGACATCGTATGACACATACCTTTGGTTTATTGTGGAAATATTGTTGAAGACATTGTGTAATGGATTTTTAATCAATATGTTATAAGGGTACCCTTTTTTGTCATAGGTTTGATCACCGAAGTGAGGCAACGGTACAAATAAGGCCTACAAGCAGATCGCCAAATAAGTCAGCAGTCAACATAAGAAGGATGATGTTTATTACACCTTAGATGTTTCTCATTAATAATTACTATTTGAAGCCAACACGGACAGTGATGAAATTATGGCTCATTTTTGTGATATTTTTGAAGAAGATTGGTTATTTACTTATATGAAGTTTTGGTTGTTTTCACAGGTGAGTGTCTTTATTATTATCTCAAATGGCTTACAACAATGTGTGGGGGAGGTAACTTGTTTGTTGCTTAAATGGTGTTGACGAAGACTTATGAATCTAGCAAAGTGTACGAATCTACTGTATGAAGCTTACAACGTACATTTGCTATCACTTTAAGGAGTTACGATGTTGTGCTCAGAGTCTTTATATAGAAGATGAGGATTTATGACAAGAGATTACGATCTAACTTATATTTTTGGTCTTGGATAAGTTCTACGTCACATGGATAGTCCCAAGACATAAGACACAAGCTTGGGAGATTCTACTCTTCAACAATAGTTAATACTCATTTTTATTCCATTGATAATTTGCGCTTGGAAGCCTACTAAGTTCGTAATTCAAGAGAAGGTAAACATGTTAAGGGAAGCTTATTGTTTATTTACTCATCAACATGCACTCCCTATTTGAAAATGATAAAAAAAGGGAAGAGTGCATGGATTCAGTGGAAGTTCTTCATCTATATTAGCTTCAGGGGAACTTGTGCTTATTGTTTTGTAATTATCACTAGGGAAATTGTTGGGAATTATACTTTGAGTGATTATGACCAAAACATATAAACGACGGAGTACCTACAAGGACAAAGATTGAATAACATAATGCGATTGAAGATTAGTCAAATAGTAATTTGATTGCGTCATACTAAAAGAATAAAGATCAACATTAATTCTGAATGAAGATTAGTCAAATAGTATTTAATGCTGATTTATAGTTTCCTAATTTTATTTGATCTTATCTTGTCTTGTAAACCCTAACCCCTCTAGTATATAAAGAGGGGTAGGCGTCTAGTATTAATCATCCAGAAATATAGAGCTCTCAATGAGAGTCGTCTAATATCAAAGTGTGTGTCATGTAATAGTAATAGATAGTCATAGATGAGTCATGAATCATCTATGTACTAGTTAGTTTATTAGTGTTTTATGAATAAAGTAAACCTTGTTCATAACATTGATTGTGATCTTTATTATTCCGCTGCGTGTTTCAATCAGTGTTATTATATCCTAGATGGCTAGATCGTGGTTTAACAGTTGGCGCATAACTAGTCCATAAGATTATGGCTTATGGTAAAGACAAATTGCAAATCCATATTAGATGGTTGACACTTTACCAAAAAGTGGATGGTATATCAACTCACCAAGTTTCATGTACAAAGAGTTGACATGGTTATCAATCCACCATGGAACTTACCTTTTCTAGGTGCCAAAGGATTGACTAGCCCTGAGCAAACGGTTATAGGTAAAGGCATATCAAATCCATTTATGGCTGTCATGGTTTGCCAAAAACCATAAGGTATTCAACTCACCAATGTTTCATGTACTGAAAGTTAAAATGGTTTTCAGTTAACCATGGACATGCACCTTTCTGGTGGCCAAAGGACTGACTACTCCAGAGTGAATGGCTATCTGGAAAATAGACATCAAATCCATTTAAAATTTACAATGATTCACCTCTCACAGGATTTAACACACTGGAGAGAAGGAGAATAGACTGAACTTTATGATTAGATGACTTAATTGTCAATGTTGTCTGATATGATGGTTTGCTGAAACATGAGAATATTTTTGCTGCAAAGATAAAAGGAGAAGACATGAAGTGTTGCAGATCAAAGATAACTTAAAGAATTACTTTTACAACATCCTCATAAAGCTTAAAGTATTTAAAGTAAAAGATCAAGAATGTTTTGAAGGAACTTGAAGTTCACAAGTGAAGATCAAGTTAGGGGAGGATTGTTGGGAAATAGATTGTAAAGACTTAATACTGGTAGTATAACAGTTACGTCTGGTAATTAATAGTTAGTTCTGTTAGTATAGAGTTATATACTGGCAGTACTAAATTTAAGTCGGCATACTAAGTGACTGGTGAGTAGCAGTACTAGAGTAGTACTGGTCAAGTTAATGTTCTGTTCAAGTTAAGTCTGTTTTAAGTAACAGAATAGTAATAAGTTATCTTTAGAGATATCTTAGGAGATATCTTAGGGAAAGGATATAATTAATCCTTTGACAGTTTGTAAAGCCCATTAGGGTTTCCAGTGTGTATAAAAAGAGAACCCTAAGGCACAATGAGAAGAGTAAAGTTTTGAGAATATCAATAGAACATAAAGAGGAAATGAAAAGGAAGAGCTTAATAGCAATTTAGAATTATCGTTTCTTCTTAAGTATTGTGTTAAGATTCCGCATTAACACTTGATATTCATAGTCAGTGTCTCTCATATAGTTGATTTGGATTTATCCAAGTTATCTATCGTCTTATAAAGGCTAGCCAGATTCTATACCAAGGACCTACAGACTTCATCTTTTCAGGAGACTTCATCTTTTAAAGGAGATTCATCTTTTCGAGGAGACTTTATCATTTCAGTTCCATGCCCATAGTGCTCAATGTGTTTGATTTAAAATCCCAAACCTTTTCAAATATTGGCCTAATCTCATTGTAAGACATTCCCTTGAAGTCACTAATCTTGTAGTTCCCCTGATTCTTCAAGTATTTGATCATATTTCTCCTTGCTTGGGCAACTGTCTTTGGCTTCATCTTTAGAGCATGATACCTTATGACTGAAGGATCATTCCAATCTATCTTCTTAGTAGACTTGGCTTCAGCCATAGCTCTTTGTCTTTCCTCTTCATCCCACTGTCTAGCAATCTCTTCATCTCTTGCAATTTGTGCCCTTTCTCTCAATCATTTGTTCTTCTAGTCTTATGCTTTAGCAAAACTTAATCTTTCTTGTTCAAGCTCTTTCTTAGACTTCTTCTTGGGCTCAGACTCTATCATTATTGCTTTTCCCTTGTCTTGTCTTGACCTTTTCTCTGCACTCCTTCTTGTATAAGTAACAGTTCTTCCAGCAGTACTAATTTCCTCAGCAGTACTAACTACTGGAATGTCACTAGCAGTACCTTTTGTTGCACCAGCAGTACTAACTTCAGCAGACCCTTTCTCACTGCTTCCTTGATCTTGAATGACTTCAGTTGGAGTCACTTCTTGAATAAAAGGCTCAGTTTCAGTACTTGCTTTCTCTTGAACTTCTGCATCAGATAATTTCCTCCCCTGTTTGGAAGAATCATCTTGAATGTCTTCATCATCTGAATGAACAATCCTAGCTTTTCTCCTTGTTTTGCCAGTCTTGTTCAGAGACTCTAGCTTCTTGACCCTGAGAATGAGCTTAGTAAATGCAGAACTGTAGGTTTTCTTTGTCTTCCTCAAGTCATCCTCCAAAACTCCAATCCTGTCAGAAAGTTTGGTAACCAAATTCGTCAATTCATTAAGTTTCAAGCTACCCTCATCACTTCCATGTGAGTGAACAACATGGAGAGGTGAGTCATGGGGTGTAGGAAAATGGTGTTCTGCTCCAGGTGATGGTTGTGTTGGTGCAGCAGTGGTATGTTCAGGTGAGTGTTGAGGTGAAGGTTCAGGTGAGTGTTGAGGTTCAGGTGAGGGTGAAGGTGAAGATGTGATTCTTGAAGGAGAAGTGGAAGGTTCAGTAACATCTAGCATAGTAGGGAATAGAGCAACTTCCTGGCCTGAATATCCCTTTGTAGGCCTCTTCATGTTGTTAAAAACTTTGTTGCTAAGAGAGGGTACAGGATATGTTCTTGAGTGTTGTTGAAAGATGTTCTCTGCATAGCTAGCAAAATTGAATGAACCTAGGTTACATTAAAAACTTATGGGGCTAGAAATGTGGACACCATATGCTCAAAAATCATCCTAGAAAAATTATATTTCCTATTGGTGCTAAACAGATAACAGCAGTGGCAATGTTACTACTAAACTGGCTCCCCAAGCAGTCTTCTTGTCTAAGGCCAATGAAGAATATGTTAAAAAGAAACCTCCATTGAGGTGAAAAAGAACCCCTTTGAAAAGTTAACTTATCTGAATCCGATGTGATAACCATAAGTGCCAATTGCTACGAAAATCTCCGAGTTAAGGAATAGAATAAATACCATCTGACATCCAACATTGAAGTCGTCCTTAAAGATTCCTTCAGTGAATAGACAGTGTAGTGACCATCAATAGTAGTCATAATCAGAACGTCCTCCCAATTATCGGTCAGTAGAAACCTCAGCAGACCTCCAAAATTGTTTGATATATGAGACACAAACATCTGGCTTCTTTGTCAGTGCATAGCAAATGTGACTTCGATTTAGGAAATCGATGATTTGATGAAACCCTGCACTTCCTGTAGATTTTTCTAAGAACGCGACCATGTTGTGCTTGTCACAAAATTCCAAGTTTGCCATAACTGAAAGTGTGAGTAATCGAGTGGGATATGATCGTGGATGAATGTATGAAGGTTGGAGAAAGTTAATTGAGATATAAATAGAGAATTGTAGAGATATGATTTGACCGACTTAAAGAAATTGAGTTTATCGTGATTAAATGTAACATATATATATAAAGATCACGAAAGTCCAATTGGTCAAACCCCTATATCATAGGAATTTGGCGGAAATATCTCAACGGCTCTATTAATTAATGAAAAATCTGTTAGACCCAAACAGTACTAACGGTCATCCAGCAGTACTAAAATTTGTCTAGCAGTACTAAAATAAGCCTAGCAGTATTAACTTCTCCACCCAAAAGCAGTACAAACTCCAAAGTTTGTATTACTCAAAAATAACTTCACACAATCTCTCTTTCTGTTTTTAAGCTCACATTTAATCTCTCAATTCTTTTGGCTCACTTTTCACTCTGTCTGTTTTTCACACATCTCTCTTTCTGTTTTTAAGCTCACTAATTCTCTCTATTCTTTTTGGCTCACAATGCACATAGTTTTTGGCAAACTACCAGCCATTAATGGATTTGTTTAGTCTTTACCAAGAACCGTTTGCTTTGGACTAGCCAATGCTTCATTGTAAAAACATGATGCATTGATGACCATATAGTTTTGAGTAAACTATCAACAATCCATGGATTTGAGAAGTCTTTACCAGGAGCCGTTTGCTCTGGACTAGTCAATTCTTTGTTGTCTATGAGACATGGTGAACTGAT
>BQNB010099124.1:300-16015 GCA_026074375.1 Tanacetum coccineum
CAGGTTTTAACTGAAATAGAAAAAAATTCATGATCATCTCAATTCATAATCATATGGTAAAATTGTTGTTGATGCAGCAATTACGGCGTAACCATGATGGTTACGCCGTAACCTCTTTCTAAAAAACTTAATAATCAAGTTTAAAACATTTCTAAACCATGTATATTGGTAAATGAACTTTGTGGGTACGTTCTCTGGAAACCCTCACGAGACTTCACTCGTCCACTTAGGCCACTGAGTGGTTTAAAAGGCTTGTTGCATATGCTAAATGCAACCGTGATTCCTATGAAAGTGAGTTAGGATTGTATTACTTGTATTATTTTGTACATTTTGGTATCTTACTTTTTGACGAATTTATGCTTTGGTATTAGCTTTCTTGTAGCTATACAGGTTGAAGCATCCGAAGTTGATACTTGGCTATAGGGACGCATGTGAAATCCGGATTCGTTTGATACCATGTTGATGATGATGGGATGATTGCTCGAGGAAGCAGACTTGGAGCATGGCTTAAATCATGTTGTCTTTTCATCATACCGAGCAATTCCACAAAAGTTTCTTGTTCTAATTCTACTCTTTTCTTTATATTTCATTTCCTTAATGTACAATATGGACATTGTACAAACCAAGTGGGGGGATGGGAGTAGAATTAATACTTGACGTATGTTTTACCTTCGATTTTCTAGTTTTCTTTGATAATTATTCCAATTTTATAATTTTTGACAAATTTTTCTTAAATAACTAGAATTAATCTTTTCCGAATGCACATTACCCTTTATTATTACCTGGTGAGATTTAAGCCTAATACTCCATTTCTATCATATTATTCAAAAATCCACTAAAATATTGAGTGTGCCGGTAGTATTATAGACTATAGAACTTATCCTGTACATCATTTCGAGACCTAACTGATTAGCAGGAATAGATAGTTCAAGAGGGCAACACTTAGGAAATCACCCAAATAGTCTATATGTGTGTGTTTATCGACTTGTTACACTGACTTATTGACCTCCCGTGATAAACCTTTTTGTTACACTCATTATTAGTGCAAGATACCCCTAACTCACCCTTGTTAAACCAATGTTATATGTATCGTTACACCATTTCGCCTTAACCTGCCCTGTAGTCTATAATTATCTTTGTTTTGAAATTTCTGGCTACTTAAGTCCATGGTTTGGGGAATGGGAACGAAAATTATATGCATTCGTGGATGACCAATCAGTTATGATCTATAAAGACCTTCCTGTATCACCACTTTCGATGTTGTTTATCTCAAGTAGGGGGATGTGCCTATAATATCGGATATTGCAGGGGCAATAATTAAAGATATAAACTCATGTAGCATTTGCATATTTATCATGAAGAAAATGAAGAAAAGAGGGTGCAACAAAAAGCCACCCAAGTGCTAAAAAAATGTAAAGATGGTGCAAAATAAAAAATAAAAAAAATGGAGCAAGTAGCTCATTAGTGCACCAAGACTTCTCAATAATTATGAAGAATGGAGCTAGTAGCCCATTATTGAACTAAGTCATCCCAATACTTATGAAGAATGGAGCTAGTAGCCCATAATTGAAGATAAGATTTTCGGACTTAGACTCTTGGACCTATGGATGGACAGTAGCTAGTTATGACAACCTTATATTACTTTAGACTATTTGTTTTGTGTTTTTTATATTAATAACCATTAAATGTGTATCCCACGTCTATCCTAACCCCTTTATCACCCTTTAAAACCATATTACCCTTATTGCCTTTAACAATTATTTAGACCCTAATTCTAACTGGTGCAGATTTGTGTACTTTCTAAGCTTTTGATAGAATACATGCTATGACTGTGCAATTGAGCGATCACCGCGAAAATGAAACACTTAGACTAGTGGAGAGTTGAGTGATTTTTTATCCCCTTTTCGAGAGGTGTTCGGCTTTGATGTTTTCTAGCATAAATTTTTTATAGATTCATTTCTTAGAGTTATATCCGAGAAATCTTTTTATGAAATATTCTAACAGGTTCTACTTGAGGGCAAGCAGAAGTCAAGTGGGGGGATATTTGATAACATCAAATATTTAATACTTTTTGGTGGCAAAATACCCCCTATATTACTTGCAAATGTTTCACTAACACTCGAAAATGAGATATTTTCTATCATTTTGTAGTTTTCAGGTGAAATGCAGGAAAGTGACAAGAAACAAGGGAAAAAGGACTCAAAGTGTAAATATTTGAAGAATGTTACGTGCAACACCAAAAATGGTTACATCGTAACATAAATTAAGCAAGTACGAAGATCAAGGACAAGGTTACGGCGTAACACCATATCTAGTTACGCCGTAACCATATATTTGGAAGGAAATCTTGTCAAAGTTAGAGTTACGGCGTAACACCATATCCAGTTACACCGTAACCATGAAGATCCACAAATATGGAATGAAGATCACGTACATATGGAAATTGTTTGAAGGTTACGGCGTAACACCATATCTGGTTACGCCGTAACAATTGCTTATTTATGGAATGTCATGTAAGAAGGTTACGACGTAACACATTTATAAGTTACGCCGTAACAGGTTCGATACCTATAAATAGAGGCCTCATTCAAGCTATTCCGACATCACTTCCTCCACAGCCAATTGGAGAGGCGACAAAGGCTTCCAACCTTCAAAGAATTCCACCTAGAGTCCAAGGGAGATCACACTTTACTTACTTTTTGTATTTAATCGTTCAAATACGAATACTGTAAGAATTATGAGTTTTCAATCTATGATTTCTTCTATTTCTTGCTGTGTTTCCGTTACCATGAGCGGCTAAGCACTTAAAGTGCTGGCCTAGTTATGTAATTACTGTTGTTATGATGTTTGTTTCCTGTTAGATTATGGTTTCGTTAGATATTCCTTGACTATCATGTAACCTTGGGTTTTGGTAGTACAGGTGGTTTGGACCTGGCTTGTCCCATAATTAGATTATCTTGTCAATATGGGATCCAACGGGTACTAGGGAGGACCACTAACTCCTTATCTGGAGTAGCCGAAATAACCGATTCTTACCGCACTATCACTCTAGTATACTTAAATTGACTGGAAGCTTCTTTCAGAGGGGGTTAATAATCTGCATAGGTTATTAGATAAGTTCTCAAAATAGTTGGGATTAATCACTACAACCTAGATAACCTACCTCCTAGATGATTTGGGACTGATTCGCAGGGAGTATAGGATAGACTATATATGCATATTCAAGTCTATCGACCTTAGAAACCACTAATGAAACCATAGTTTAACATTGCATAGGAAAATGTTTTCATAACGATAGTAATGAAGTAACTAGGTTAGCACGTTTTCTCTCTTGATATCTCCAACTCTTTTAATTTTTAGTATTTAATTTTATTGTTATCAAATCAAAAACCATTTTATAAACGTGACATTTCAAATTAAAACTAATTACAACTTAGCTCTTGGGACGACCTCAGATTTACCATTCTATACTACCCACGATCGGGTTCTCTGCCTGTTAGTGCGTTGTTAGGTAGATCGAGTTTTATAAATTTAAAACTTGGTAAAAATATATTTTAAAATAAAATACGTATCACTCCTTAATAAAGTGGTATCTCACATCTATATGCTTTGATCTTGAGTGTTGAACATTGTTGCAGCATAAAGCGATTGCACTCTTGTTATCACAGTACAGTGGAATCTTATTGAATTTAAGCCTATAGTTTGTTAGTTGTGATCTTATCCATAAGATTTGAGCACAACATCCAGATAAGGCTATTTATTCAGCCTTTGTACTAGAGATAGCAGTACTCTTTTGCTTTTTAGATGACCATCTAACAAGTTTATGCCCCAAGAATTGTGCACTTCCAGATGTGCTACGTCTAGTATCTTGACACCCAACGTGGTCTGCATCTGCATATGCTGTTAGAGTAATGCAAGATATTTCGAATAAATAGACCATATAAATGGTTCCTTTCAAGGCATCGAAAGATCCGCTTGAACTACATGTAAGTGATTTTGTCGGTAGGCTTTGCCTGATAAGGGCACACTTGCATACTGCAAATTCGAGGTCTGGGTATGCCTGGATTGTAAGATAATTAATGTCATCCAATGATCCCATTGGTAATGTGTCCGGTTAAATATGGTTTCCCTTGCTAGATCTTCATCCAGTTTACTTTTATCCACCATAGACAGGATTAGTAGATAGCATGCCATATTTCTTTATTATTTCAAGAGCATAGTTAGACTGGTTTATGAAGATGCCTCTAGGACTTTGGAAAATTTGTAGTCCTAAAAAGAAAGACATTTTTCCCATCATCGAAATCTTAAATTTAGAAGTCATTATTTTAGCAAATTTATCACACATAGCAGGTTTAGTAGAGAAAAAAATTATATCGTCGACATAAATTTGTAACAATAAGATGTTGCATCCTGCTTTCCTTGTGAATAGAGTTGGATCGACTGCACCCTTGAGAATTCTTGTGATAGTAGAAAACTAGACAGCATATCATACCACGCGCGTGGAGCTTGTTTAAGACCATAGAGTGCCTTTTTGAGCCTGTACACGTGATTTGGCTTGTCTTGATCTACGAATCCTTCTGGTTGAGAAACATAAACCACTTCGCGTAGCTCGCCATTCAAGAAAGCCATTTTGACATCCATCTGATAGATTGTCATGTTCTTGTTGGCAGCATTAGCAATGAAGATACGAATGGCTTCTATTCTAGCAACAGGTGCAAATGATTCCTCAAAATCAATCCCCTCTTCTTGACGAAATCCTTGAGCAACCAATCGAGCCTTGTTTTTAAGTACCCCTATATTCATCTTTCTTCACTTTGTAGATCCATTTTAATTTGATCAACATAATGAAATCTGGACAGGGTACTAATTCCCAAACTTCTAATCGTTGAAATTCATGAATCTCTTCCTACATGGCATCAATCCATAAGGGTTCAGTCATTGGTTCTTTGAAATTCTTTGATTCAACAGAAGTGAGGAAGGCATCGAAATAACACCACATCTTTGTCTTAAGTTGCCTTCTTATGGAGACTGAACGAGAAGGATCTCCGATCACATTTACTGTTGGATGATTCTTAGTCCATCTACCAAGAAGTTCAAATGGAGTGTAGGATGGTCGCATATTAGATGACGATCCTTGAGAAGTTGATTCTTCATGAAGAGTTTCATGAAGTGGATCATCATGAAAATGTGGTGTTTTTGGTGATTCTTCAACACCTTGTGAGATAATTGGAGAGTGTTCTTGTTCTTGAGTTAATGAAGTGCTTGCAGATGGTGCATCCTGTTCAAGAGAAGTAGATACAGGTGAACCGGTTAGATCAGCAGTTCTTTGAGCAGCAGCTACGGGAACTAGAGAACCAACACTTGGTGGAGGGTTAAAGAATTCATCAAACATTGTGAAAACTAATCTAATAACACACTTGATGAAAGGGAAAGAGAGGTGATTCTAGAGAGAGAGTGGGTTGGATGAACATTTAGAGAGAGAAAGTTAACATAAGATGAAATGCATTAATGTGTGAAAAATAAACAACCAACCACCTCTCCATGGAGAGGTGTATAAATACTTACATGTGGACATGGGCTTGGGCCTTCATGGGTTTGTCCATGGGCTTTAGCTAACTAGCCTAGTAAGTTTCCAAAAATTAACTTAACGAGCTAACTACAATTATATATGAAAGTGACTGACACTTTCGTGTTCCTAACTAATCTCCCCTCTAAGGGAGGGTTACTCTATTGTACAAAACTTAAAACCTAGCATACTATGCTTTATCTTTTGTTGAGCTCGTAGTCCTTTACGTCAATCATTAACTTGTGATTTGATGTAGTGATCATTGACTTTAGGCTTGAGCTTGTTCCTTTATCTTGACTTGAATGTGAAAATGTGATCTTAAACACCTTGAGATCATCAACCAAGCATAATCTCGATTCTCCATCTTGTAAACTTTGCCATCTTGTAAACTTGTGACTTCTGGACTGGCATGCTCATACCTTTCTTGATATGTTATCTTAAAAAGCTTTAATATTGCATATTTCTTGAGGTTCTTTAACTATAACACTTTGTTGGGAATTATGTTTTCCTAACTTAGTACCGTTAGTAATAATAGTTAGTACCGATAGTTATAATTAGTACTGACAATACAAAAGTGTTTAAGTACGATAGCGATTAGTTAGATACCGTTAGTAGAAAATAGTTAGTACCGTTTAAGAGATATGTATGAGATATTATAGGAAAAGATATGTATTATCTTTTATGCAGTTTGTAAGTCTGTTAGGGTTTATCCTTGGTCTATAAAAGGATCCCTCACGGCATAGTTAGAAAAGGAGTTCAATATATATCTCATACAATCATATCTCATAGTTAGTAATCTGTAATCACTCAAAGCAGATTAATAGAAATCATTATTTAGTTTTTCATTGTTCTTCTTAGTACTTGTGTTAAGATTCGAATTTAGCACATAGTCTTCATATCAGTGTTTCTTATTTAGTCAAACGTATTTATACAAGTTGGCTATCACCCTTAGTAGGGGGGGGGTTGCAAAGATCTATTCAGTTAGGGACTCACAAGTGGTATCAGAGCCTGTGAGAAACTCTGAGTAAGAAGAACAAACAAAAAAAGTTTTTCATTCTTCTTACTACAAAACTTAACAGTCTGGTATCACAAAGATGAAATTCACCACCACCCACCACCTCCACCATCATCATCACAAACACCAACACAACAAACTCCTCACACAGTTTCAACCATTAAACTTCCTATTCTCAAAAAGGGAGAATATGACATATGGGCCATGAAAATGGAATTTATTTTAGCCCATATCAGGAGCCTATCCTATCTGGGAGGTTATACAAAATGGAAATGGTCCTGTATCAATCACCACAGATACACAAGGACAAATCAAGGTTCTGCCTCTAAGAACTGCAGAAGAAATTATAGCCAGAGAAAGAGAAAGAAAAGCAAGGACCACTTTGCTTATGGCTCTACCAGAAGATCATCTTGCTAAATTTCATAAGATGATATGATGCAAAAGAGATTGTGGGGATGCATCAAATCTAGATTTGGTGGAAAGGACGAATCAAGAAGTTGCAAAAGTATATCTTAAGCCTCCAGTTGGAAGGCTTCTCTGGTATCAAACTCAGAAGGGGCTTCATAAAGGCTATGAAGGTTCCACAAGTCTTAGTGTCAATTAGAGATTCATGGAGGGTAGGTGTATCCTCTAAGGATGCAATTAGGAAATTCCTTAGATCTCTACCTTAGCCTGGTATTATGTTTCCTTTAATTATGAGGACCAAACCAGGAGTAGACAGTCTCAGCTTTGATGATCTGTATAATAATCTTAGAGTCTTTAAGAATGATGTAAAAGGCTCTACTGCATCATCCTCTAGTACGCAAAATGTAGCATTTGTCTCTGAGAACACCAGCAGTACTAATGATGTTAGTACCGCTTATAGTGTTTCTAATTACTTATAGTCCAAACTCACCACTGTGAACAAACGTCATCATTCCTCCTTGCATTGCTAATCAATCAAGTTGCCCTCAACTGGATCATGAGGACTTAGAACAGCTTGATGAATATAACTTAGAAGAAATGGACTTGAAATGGCAGGTGGCCATGATTTCGATGAGAATGAAGAAGTTCTACAAAAAGACTGGTAGAAAGCTATAATTTGATGCAAAGGAACCAGTTGGTTTTGATAAAACCAAAGTCGAATGCTACAATTGTCACAAGACAGGCCATTTTGCTAGAGAGTGTAGAACTAAGGGAAATCAAGATAGTATGAGAAAAGATGCTTGGAACTCTGGCAATAAGGATGGGAGAAGATCTGGTAAGCAGGAAAGGACTTTAAAAAGCATGGTTGATCATGATGGAGAAGGTGTAGATTGGACCAGCACTCAGAAAGAAGAAGATTATGCTTTGATGGCTTGCAACAGCTCAGGGTTAGACACAGAGGTAACTTCCTGTTCAAATAAGTGTAAAGAGTCTTATGCTAAGCTTTCTTAAAAAACTGTATGATGCTCAGAGAGAACAACTTAGTGATGCAAGCATAGAAATAAAGGCATATACTCAAGGTCTAAAGAAAGTTGAAGCACAATTAGTTGCTCATCAACAAGGACAACTGTGGTATGAACAAAAGATAAAATTTATGAAGATAGATTTAGATGATAAAAAGTTATTTCTAACAATACCTAAGAAACTTTTGGCAGAAGATAATGAAAGAAAAAGAATATTTAAAGCTAAAGATAGAAAAATTGGCACAACTCTTATAGAAATCTTGGAAAAACTGAGAAATTAATCAGATGAGTGCAAATGATAAATTTGGCCTTGGGTATGGGGATCACAGATATGATGGAATTTTGAGTTATGAAAATGAAGTTTTACAAAGTGTATTTAAGGGTAAGGAAAGTGATTATGAAAATCCACCTTTGTATGATAGATTTGTAACAACAGGAGGAATGAATGTTGTACCCCCATCCATGACAGGGAATTACATGCCATCTGGACCTGATATAGAAATAGTTTCTCACAATTTACATATGGTCCAAAAGGACTTCCTCCCAAAACAGGACTCAACCTTAGTGAATCTGACCTCAAACCAGTGAATTTGATACTTGTGAATCTAACATTAGTACTGAGACACCTGAATTAGTGTCTAAACCAGTTGTTAATGAATCTAATGTAGCATGTCAACCTAAGGTCTGGTCTGATGCTCCTATCATTGAGGAGTATGAATCAGATAGTGAAGATGAGTATGTGTCTATACCAACAAAAGAACAGGAAACACCTAGTTTTGCTAACCAGCAAGTAAAAACTCCTAGGGAAACTGTTAAGAATCATTTCACACATAGTAAAAATCATAAAGTTGACAAGAAAGAGTTGGGGTATGGGTTTACTCGCAAGAGATGTTTTTGTATGTGAAAGTACTTAATTATCTAATTCAGAGGATTGTGATTTCCTTGAGAAGTGGGATGCTAAACAAGCTGAGTTAAACAATAGGTTGAACAAGAATTCTAGTCAAAGGGAGATAAGGCCAATTTGGAACAATGTGCAAAGAGTGAATAATCAAAACCAATTTGTTCCTACAGCAGTACTAACTAGAACTGGCAAAATTCCAGTTAATACTGCTAGAGCTAGCGGTACTAAGAATGTTAGTACTGATAGCATTGTTTTAACGACAGGCAGTACATAACTAATGCTGCTATAAGAAAAGTTAATAAAAGTTAAGCCTATTGTGAATACGAGTTAGACCACAACAACTGTTTTTCTTATACTCATTCACATTTTCCACGGCCTTTTAATAAGGTCAACTACACTAAGTACAAATTTTTTCAAAACAAAGAGTTATTAATGCTAGGTAATGCTGTTTGTGATGTGGGGAAAATAAGGGAAACCTGCTGTTTATGCCCTCAAGCAGGTTGTAATTGGAGACCACAAAGACACAACTGGCACAATGTCTCCAAATACAATGGTGGATCCAGTCTTAGAAATTTGTTTCACTTTCAAAGATCTACTAGGCAGACTCAAAGCCCACACAGGCTTGGGTCCCTAAGAGAATCTAATCCCTTTTAATTGATGTGCAGAATTATCCACACAGAGCTTTGCAGAACAAAGGAATTGTTGATCGTGGATGTTCCAGGCACATGACTGGAAACAAGGCTTACCTTGCTGAATATCAAGACTTTAATGGTGGCCCTTTTGCGTTTGGAGAAAGTAAATGTTACATAACCGTAAAGGTAAAATAAAAATAGGAAAGTTAGATTTTGAGGATGTGTGCTTTGTGGAAAGGATACTTTAGCATTTCATATCTTTTCTATGTACAAATGTGTGACAGAAGAACAAGGTTCTTTTTTATGATCTGAATGTCTTGTTTTGTCTCCTGAATTTAAGTTACCTGATGCAAATCAAGTCTTACTTAGAATCCCAGACAAAACAATATGTACAGTTTCAATTTAGAGAACTTCTGTTTCCTTTAGGAGTTTAGCTTGTTTATTGCAAAGGCCACTATGATGGAATCTAACAAATGAGGCATAGGAGGTTGGGTCATGTAAACTTTAAAAACTTAAACAAAACTTGTAAAGGGAACCTTGTAAGAGGTTTACCTTCAAAGATTTTTCAAAATGACCACACTTGTGTTGCTTGTTAGAAAGGAAAACAACACAAGGCCTCCTGTAAGGCCAAATCAGTGAGCTCTATTAGTCACTCCTTACAGCTTCTTCATATGGATTTGTTTGGACCTACATCTGTAAGGAGTCTAAACCATAAGTCTTATTGCCTGGTTATCACTGATGATTTTAGCAGGTTTAGGTTGGGTTGTTATTTTTAGAAACTCAAGGATGAAAATAGTGAATCCTTAATGGACTTTATAAGACAAATAGAGAACTAATTAAATCAAAAGTTAAAACTATTAGATGTGATAATGGTACAGAATTCAAGAACAAGGATTTTATTGAATCTGTGGGTCAAAAGGGATCAAGAGGGAATACAGTAATGCCAGAACTCCACAACAAAATGGAGTTGCTGAAAGAAAGAACATGACCCTTATTGAGGCTGCTAGGACTATGCTAGCAGATTCATTTTACCTAACACTTTTTGCGGCTTGAAGCAGTTAGTAATGTATTGTTATGTTCTTAATAGGGTATTAGTGACCAAGCCTCATAACAAGACACCTTATGAACTTGTAACTGGTAAAATACCAATCATAAGTATATAGACCATTTAGGTGCCTCATGTGGCCATCTTGAATCCATTGGACCCCTAGCAACAAGTTTTGATGGGAAATCTGATGAAGGATTTTTAGTTGTGGCTATTCTCTATAAAGCAGGCTTTTAGGGTATATAATTTAGAAAACAAGAGAGTTGATGAAAACCTGCACATAACCTTTTTAGAGAATAAACCAAATGTTGCAGGGAAAGGACCAACTTGGCTATTTGATCTTGATTATTTAACTAATTCTATGAATTATCAACCTTAAGACAGGAATCAAAGCTAACAATACATGTAGGTCACCAGAAGCTAATCAAAATGCAGGTACAGAAGACAGTATTGATGCAGGGGATTCTGAAAAAGAAGATGAATCTGCAAAAGCCCAACAAAAGCCTAGAATGGGCAAAACCTTCATTAGTATAAATACACCTAGTTTAGTCAAAATTAGGTTAGCTAGTCAATTTTTCATCTTTAGAGTTTGTAGCAACTCTTAATTTCTTTCAATCATCAATAAAGTTCTTAATTTTATGCATCTTGATTCTACACTTCATTGTTAAGGATTCGTATGAATGATCATGGAACCTACAAAGGAGTTTGCCCAAGAAACTGAGGATTTACTTCTTCAAGCAGGTGCTGCTAAAGCTAGCAGTACTAACATAGTTAATACTACTAGCACACCAGTTAGTACTGCCAGTCCTTATGGTGGACTATCCTTCACTGACCAAGATGATTCAGAAATACCTGCACTTGAGGAAATTTATGACAATCCTACTGATAGTATTTTTACCAATTCATCTTATGATGATGAGGGTGCAGAGGCTGACTTCACAAATTTAGAACATGTTATGAATGTTAGTCCTATTCCCACATCAAAGATTAACTCTATTCATCCTTTAACTCTAATTCTTGGAGATCCACAATCAGCAGTTCAAACAAGAAGCAAAGTGACCAAAAGTTCTGGAGCCCATGCTTTTGTAAGTTATATTCAAAAGCAAAGGAGAAATAATCATAAGGACTTCCAACATTGTTTATTTTCTTGTTTCTTGTCTTAAAATAATCCCAAGAAGATCTCTGAAGCACTTGAAGATGAAAGTTGGGTTGATGCTATGCAGGAAGAACTGCTGCAATTCAAGATTCAGAAAGTTTGGATTCTTGTAGATTTGCCTTATGGGAAAAAGGCAATTGGAACAAAATGGGTTTACAGAAATAAGAAGGATGAAAGAGGTGTTATGGTTAGAAATAACGCAAGGTTGGTTGCTCAAGGACATAGGCAAGAGGAAGGGAAAGATTATGATGAGGTTTTTGCTCCTGTGGCCAGGATTAAAGCCATTAGGATCTTTTTAGCATTTGCCTCTTACATGGGTTTCATAGTCTATCAGATGGATGTTAAAAGTGCCTTCCTGTATGGCCTTGAGGTCTGAAGCATAGTCTAAAGATTCCTTTTTGCCAATCTTGCAGTTGTTTGGAGAAGCAACTAAGGTCATGCATGCAATTTGTTGAGCTCTTGTGATGTCCATGTTCTCTGCTTAAGAAAGAATCAATACAGTTTTTATATAACCAAGTTTATATATAACTAATATAGACCTTTTAAGTGAACACTTTATGTTTTATCATGATGTGAAATTTTCTTTAAGTATTAGAACCTCTAAGACTTTTAGCACTTGTAAAGATCTATTCCTCTGAATGACAACTTAGATATTTTAATTGAGCACTTTGAGTTGATTCATGATGAGAAAATTTCTGAAGGATTGTGTTCTCTAAGACTTTTAGCACCTTTTTTAAAATCTTTCAATTTAAATGACAGCTTAAGACAACTTAACTTATTTAGAGTGTATAATTAGCCAATTTTAATTAACTCCCTAATTAAGATATTAAACTTCCTTTTAAATTGGAAATTTGATCTTAAGTGATTTGGGTCTTTAAAACATAAACTGATTTCTAAGAAAAAAATTTTGTTCGGTTCCTTAATAAACTAGTTGTTCGGTTCCTTAAAGAATAAAGTTGTTCGGTTCCTTAAAGCAATCTAGTTGTTCGGTTCCTAAACGAAAATAAGTTGTTCGGTTCCTTCAGAAAATCTGGTTGTTCGGTTCCTTTATACAAACTGGTTGTTCGGTTCCTTAATAGAATGAGTTGTTCGGTTCCTTCACAAGTAAGTTGTTCGGTTCCTTAATAGAATGAGTTGTTCGGTTCCTTAATGATCACTGGTTATTCGGTTTTTTAAGGCAAAACTAGTTGTTCGGCTCCTTATTAAGGCTAGTTGATCGGTTCCTTAGCAAATCTAGTTTTTCGGTTCCTTAACAAATCTAGTTGTTTGGTTCCTTAACCAATCTAGTTGTTCGGTTCCTTAACCAACCTAGTTGTTCGGTTCCTTAACCAATCTAGTTGTTCGGTTCCTGAAGGAAACTGGTTGTTCGGTTCCCTATAAGCTAAATTTTTACAAATATGAAATCGACTTCTAGATAGTATCATTTTGCATTTTTATTATAGAAGCACATCATGTAAGCACTTTTTTGCACATAAATTACCACAAAAACAATAACAATCGCATAGAACCTTTAATCCGACTATGTTCATACAACAAAAACGCATACATTCAAGATTTTACTAACAAGGGTATGATATAGACACTCAAACACATTCAAGGATAACAAAACTAGTTTCCTAGCACAAAACCAGCAACCTTTTTACAATATTTCATTTAAACCTAAATTTTCACTCTTAACATTGATTGAATCACATTCATATGATAACCATTTTGAAAACTGAGTTAAAGGATTCTTTTACACACCAATGGCATCAAAACCCCTCAAACAATATAAAGATTTATACACTTTTTATTTTGAGAAACCCTAATTTGAATTAGGGTTTTCGAGCTTCAAAAATGGATGAAATCGTAATTCCTTCAAAGTGTGAGATGTTTAGGATGTGTAGAACAAGTTTTTAATTGTACCTTAGGCTTGAAAATCACTTGAAATGGAGAACACAGATGTGATGATTTCGTGTGGGGAGAGGGAGGGAAAAATTCCTTAAGTGTGTGTTTGTGTGTGTAAGGAACGGGTGGGGTGAGTGATGTTATAAAACAATTATTGTTTTTGACACATTTGCCCCCTCAAGTTTCTTAACCCTTAAGTGTGTGTTTGTGTGTGTAAGGAACGGGTGGGGTGAGTGATGTTATAAAACAATTATAGTATAACAATTGGCACACTTAGTCCCTAATGTTTTAACTAGCATACCTAACCACTTAATTCACACTTTAACTCTCTAAAGGCATAAACATATAACATATAGGCACACATAAGCTAAACTTAATTAATTTTCCTTAAGAATAATATTCTGTTATTGTTTAAAACCTTTTCCCTTTAATCACATTATTATTAAGAAGATATTTGACATTTTCTCCCCCTCAAACAATGACCCGTTTTCTATTTAAAGAGCTGTAGTCGTTGTTTGAGAAGTCGAATGTCTTTGAAAAAACATTTTTTGATGAAGCAATGTTATATCTTTGAAAAAACAAACACCAAAATAAGATTTCTCTTATTTTAACACACAAGCGCACTGACACGTACACGTATGGTAATATAAGAAGCACAAGTTGTGTTTCAAAGTAAACACAAGCCTTTGCATGGTCATTAAGTAGACCATGCCCGAGAATAAATTCCCGTTGAGAGGTCAAGTTTTCTTTTTAAAATACTTGCCTTTAAGATGATGACCGGGTCGCTATCTAAAATAATAGCAAGCTATTTTTGGCATGTTTTGAAAACATTTGGAACTTCTGCTCGAACTTCATTTACAGGCTCGTATCATTATTGAATGACATTTCTAAGACCGTAAATGTTATCGATTTTTAGAAGACATGTCATTATTACCTCTTTTTATATTTTCTTATTTTTTAATTTTTTTTCTTTGGTTTTATGAATTTTATATTTTTGTATTTTGTTCTTATAAAAAATTTCTAAAAAATGAAAAAATCTTTTTGGTTTTTATGGTTTTAATATATATACATATTATACAGGATATTTGAATAGGTACCACCACTATTCATCAACTTCATCTGCCAATTATTTCATAGTCTCCAGCGTAAAACTCTGCATTCCCAGCTTGTTGATAAGAAATTCAATTCTTTCTCTGCCAAGTGCTTTAGTGAAGATGTCCGCCAGTTGATACTCCGTATTGACAAAGTAAAGTTCGATCACCCCATTCTCAACATGCTCCTTGATAAAGTGAAATCTGATGCCTATATGCTTCGACCTGGAATGTTGAACGTTGTTGCAGCATAAGGCAATAGCGCTTTTGTTACCACAGTACATTAGAATTTTATTAAATCCAAAGCGATAGTCGGTAAGCTGTGATCTCATCCATAGGACTTGAGCACAACAGCCGGATAAAGCAATATATTCAGCTTCCGTACTGGATATCGCAGTGCTTTTCTGCCTTGCCTTTTTGATGACCAACTAACAAGTTTATCTCCCAAGAACTGCATACTACCAGATGTGCTACGGCGTGTATCTTGACAACCAGCATGATCTGCATCTACAAATGATGTTAGAGCAATTGAAGAATCCTTCAGATACTGCAGATGCCATAGTCCCTGATTTACGGTTCCTCTTAGATACCGAAAGATCCTTTTGACCGCATGTAAGTGCTTTTCAGTAGGCCGAGCCTGATACCGGGCACACATGCATATAGCAAATTATAGGTCAGGTCTACTGGTTGTAAGATAAAGGAGGGTGTCATGCCACGATAGTATGACGGATAAACAGCTTTCCCTTCTTTATCCTCATCCAGTCCACTGGGTCACAAGTGTCAAAACCGTATTTCTTTAAAGATTCAAGGGCATATTTTGACTGGTTAATAAAGATGCCTCTGGGATTTTGAAAAATCTGTAATCCTAAGAAGAATGATATTTTTCCCATCATTGACATCTTAAATTTTGAACACATGCAGCAAAGATAATATCATCGACATATACTTGTACCAGAAGTAATTCCTTGCCTTCCTTACGGATGAACAGAGTAGGA